>VYZP01025756.1:0-23035 GCA_013400635.1 Hypocryptadius cinnamomeus
ACACTGAGTTTTCAAAATAAAAACAAAGAGAAGCAAAATCACAACCTCCCCTATATTTATGTGAAAACAATTAACTGCACTAGCTAAGTGCAAAAATAGATGTCTGAGGAAAATGGGAGTATGATTACAGGCTTCAGTGTTTACACAGTAAGCAGTAAAGGTGTGGTGGTGTAACACCCCTCAGTCAACAAGGACACACAAAAGATGTAAATGTGTGCTGGGATCGTGTTCTGAGGGCTCTCCCTGATGCCTTTCCTGGTGCCTCTCATAGACATCCCTCAGGGTTCCTATTTATAATGTACTGGTTTGGAAAGGTGTCCTTGTAGTCGCACACATCGTGTTCCAGCGACCTGCCAGGGCAGTGATGGAGTAACTGAAACAGATTCTGTCCCAGCACACAGTGGATGTCTTACTGTGCATGTTTACAAGTAGGCAGAGCTCTTGTTTGATACATTTGCATATTTATATTTTTGCTGTTGATATCATGGAACTAGTCCTAGAATGGGCTGATAAATGCCTTTGCCTCAGGAACTTGAATCCCTAAGTTGGTTATCCATCATGCTGTCATTGACTATGAACACAGTGTTATCCTTGATTGCTTTAGTTCTTCCCAAAGGGAACAGAAATTCTCTTCTTTTCATCATATTTTTCCACTGGTGGTAGCGAGCCAACATCATTGCAAAGCTCCTTTTGTTCTTGGCATACTTTAAAATGTCTTTTTGCCCTGACATCTTTTCCTCTGTTCATTGCAGATTTTATTTTCTTGATACCTTTAACTCTTCTGTGCAGTGAACCACAACAAACAAGAATACACTGTACAATGGTGATGTGTGGGTTTTGTTTTGTTTTTCTGTTTTCAAAACCCTGTGTTTTGTTTCTGGAATGCTGTTTAGCAGCAGTTGGATCACAGTGATAAGTTGTCTCTTGTTTTCTTATGTTAACCATGGAATGCATCCCAAGTTGCTGCTGTCACCAGGTGTTTTTCAGGCTAAGCAGTAACTCCATGAAAAACGATTAGATAAATGAATAGGTGTATTTTTATCTTTAATTGCTGTGTAAGCAGTCAGTGCCTTTTGAGGAATTTTTCAGTGTCTTTTAGGGAATTTGGTGAGTGAGCAATCTGTAGCTGACCCTGCAGAAGTTAAGTCAGCAAAACACAGCCCTGGTTCTTTCCCAACACCTTGTCCCCCTCCCTGTGTTTGCACAGGAACATGGTCTGCTGCAGCTTCAAGAGGGAGCATCATCATACAGCTTTAGGTCGGTGCTGTGTACCATGCTGTTGCTTTGCTATCATACTTTCATGACCTTTGTGTTAGGTAAGATTGTTTATAATAACTCTTGGATTTGGTTAGTTCTTGTGGGACACAAAGGGGGAAAAGATGATTCCATCACCTATTTGTTGGCGAATAGTTTGTTTGCAACCAGATTAGATGTAGGTCATTTGTGGGCCTTTTTACAGTAATCCTAACTGAAGAGTGTGTTTTAATTTTCAAGATGGAGGGTTTTTTTAACAGGTGAGAAGGGAGATACTGAGGATGGCCAAGAAAGTTTGTGAGAACTGAAATCTATTTTAACCAGGTGCATTGTTGGGGAGGTTAAAATAATGGCTGTAAGAGATAATTGCTTTGTTGACATTGGATTTGGGAGGTGACAGCTTCCCTCTAATGTGTACTTCTGTGTTATCTACTGCTAAATCATTCTACAAAATGTGTTTGTGCCTGGGTTTTCAAGTCAGGAAGCACAATGTTTTCAGGGCTTCCTGCTGCTGCCTTAGTGCAGCACCAACCTGTGTTTATGCTTTACTTAGTGGAGAGAGGAACCAACATGTTGGCCAGTTGAGGATGGAAAATCAGTACCTTGCATTCCTGTTCTCTTTTTTTTGCTTTGTTTTCTAACTATTTTTATCACTTGCATTTTTACACATTCTAGGGACAGGAAAAGGAAATGTTGAGGAGGCAGAAAAACTACTTAAGCCTTACTTGGCACGCTATCCAAAGGTAAAATGAATCATAATTTATTTGGTGTGGTCATTTAATGTTTTTGTGCCAAAAATCAAAGATCTAGACTGTATGGCCAGATTGAAAACTGTTATAGAATACTTGTGTTTTTATTATTATTTATTCCAGGGAGCCATATTCCTGTTTTTTGCAGGCAGGATAGAAACACTAAAGGGTAATATTGATGCGGTAAGTAATCATTTTGCTCTTGAGAAAGTAAATTTCAAAAGCTTTGGAAAAATTCATCCTGGAATGTTATTTCCTTTTTGGCTAATGCTTCCTCTGGCTTTGGCCTAATTTGTAGTTTATTGAATTACAAATAGCAATTTTGTACACTATTTTGACTTGTTCCTTCACCTGATTTTGCTACCCCTCTCAATTTCTGGTGATAATGTAGTCCACCAGGATTAATGACACAGTTTTATCACTGTCTTTCCCATCCTGCAGCAGATTGTATCTTTAATGAGACCCAGTGGTAATCCTTTGCCTTCAGTGTGAACAGAGTCATAAAAGACTTGAAAAAATTATTAAGATGAAAAATGCATGCCCAAAGTACTCTGAGACAGAGTATCAGCTGGTGTGCAGGGCAGTAGCTCCCTTGAAATCCATGGAAGTGCAGCAATAAATGTCAGCTGAGCATCTGTCCTCTGCCTTCAGTTTCCTAATTTCCCAAGACACAAACATTCATTTTGAGTATGCTTAGATACATAACTTTAAGGAATGGGGAGCTCTGTGGCAGGGTAAACTTGCTAGCACCAGGATGACTGTGTAGCCAAGAATCTCTTGGGTGAAGCAAACAGATGTGATTTTGGGAAACACTGGGCTGGCAATAATTTGGAAGATGCAGGAGCCGTGCAGGCAGATCCTGGAGCCCCAGTGTGTGTTACAGCCCCTCTGTCTGTGCATTTACACCTGACTAAGGCAGTGTTTGGAAATCTCTGTGTGCAGGCAGTCAACAGGTACGAGGAATGTTGTGAAGCTCAGCAGTACTGGAAGCAGTTTCATCACATGTGCTACTGGGAGCTGATGTGGTGCTTCACCTACAAGCGCCAGTGGAAGATGGCTTTTTTCTATGCAGACCTGCTGAGCAAGGAAAACACTTGGTCAAAGGTAGGTTCAGCAGAACAGGAGGGCAGGAGAACTCGTAGCATCTATTAACTTTCAAGCAAATTGAGTTGATTTTTGGTAGCTTTGAAGGTGTAGACTGTGAAGTGAAACCTGGCCTGCTGTGACTGCTGCAGAATGATGTGAATTCCAAACATCCAAATCTGAACAGATGGTGGGCAAGCAGAAATCTTTTGGGCCCAACTGGTAGATGAAGAACAACTTGTTAAAGATGATGTGTATTGACTGGTTGTGTCATCAGATGTTGCAATTAATGGTGCAAGTTGCCATTTCTTTCATTATGCTGTGGATAAAAGCTCTTCTGCTGGTGAGTGAGGTTAGCCCTGGTGGTGCCTCCAGGGTAATAAATACAATTAGAAGTGGTGCCTGTATCCCTGTGCATCTGGAAGGGAGGAGCTCTTCAATCCAGAGCCATGGTAGCTTTCCTCCCTTTCTCTTCCCTTTATGCCTTTTTAAAAATGGGGATTATGTTTCCCCTATTCCCGTTACTGGGAATTTTCCTGAACTGGCTTGACTTCACACATATGCTGGGCAGGGGCTTAGCAACATCATTCACCACTTCCCTTGGGATCCATGAGCTTTGCCCCTTCAGGTTCATTAGATGATCTTGAACTCAAACTTCTCCTGCCCTGGGCAGTTCATCTCACATTCTCTGCCTTTGCTTTCTGTGACTTGGGCAGGGAGGCTGGGGCACTTGATGGTGAGGACTGAGGAAAAAAAGTCAGAGTTCCTTAGCCTTCTCCAGATCCTGGGTAAGCTTGTCTCCTGTTTTCTTCCAGAGAGGGCCCACATTTTCTCTAGTCTTCCTTGTATCACCAGCATACCTATAGAGTCTTTCCTTGTTGCTCTTTCCATCCCTGGCCAGACATCAGGACTTAAGTTTTCCTAGCCTGATCCCTGGCTGTTCAGACAATTTCTCTGTATTCCTCCCAGGCTACCTGTCCTTCCCTTCACCTTCTGTAAGTTTCCTTTTTGTGTCTTGAGTTTGTCCAGGAGATCCTTTTTCACCCACGTGGGCTTCTAGGAGTTTTTGCCTGACTTCCTCTTTTTTTGGGATGCATTGCTCCTGGGCTTGGAGGAGGTGATTCTTGATTATTAACCAGATTTCATGGGCCCCTCTTCCCTCCAGGGCTTTATGTCGTGGTGCTCTACCACACAGATCCCTGAAATGGCCAAAGTCTGCTCCTAAACTCCAGGCAGTGACTGTTTTCTAGAACCTACTATTTGGGATATATTACCGAGTTGTGATGGGATACAGAGACTGTATATTATTAGTTTTTTTCTCTGAGCATGACCTTGTCTTAGGTTTTCTAGCCTGTGTTCCTAAGAGTATTAAAAACTTACTTTACTCAATCATGACATTTGTTCTTGGAATTTGGACACAAACTATTGGCTGATACATACTAAACAAACACATACATGATTTACAAACAATGTTCTGTACTCACTTTCTAAAATACTTATCTCTTACTTAAATTTTTACAGTAAGACTGTGAGCAAAAGCAGCAACTTCTTCCCTTTATGTTGCTGTTTTGTGGTTTATATGAATAAAGGTGATGCTGTAAGTTCATTTTTCTATATAGATATTCTTCATTGCATTTGCAGGCTACTTACATTTACATGAAAGCTGCTTATCTCAGTATGTTTGGACCAGATGACTGCAGTCCTTTTGGAGACAGCGAAGTTGAATTATTTAGGTAAAATTTGCAAACTCACAGTTACAACAATTTACTATCTTTTCATGTCACAGTGTTGGGGGAACAGAGGCAAAATTATTGTCCAAATAGCATTGGATTGGTGAAAAATTGCAGAGTTAAACATCCTTTAGACTAAAGTGGACCCTGAGTTTAGACAGCAGATTTCTCCTGGCCATACAGTGGCTGCTGCTGTTCCATGGAATACATTCTTTTTCAGTTGCTTCCTTTAATCAAAATGCAATGTAAGATGTGAAAGCCTTCAATGGATTTTGCTGCAAGATGTGTTCTTCCTTAGTGGGAACATCAGCACAACTTGATTCTTGGGTTCTGAGTCTCAGAGAAGTAAGAAATAATTAAATGTGCAAGTGAATCTATGCATTATAAACACAGTGAGATAACCTCACAGTGTTAATGTAATGTTTAAGCTCAAAAAGGCTTGCTGGGGCAAAGAAAATTTGGTTACTTTAGGGTTTACAGTTTTTATATGAAATCTAATTTTTTACAATGTGATTACATTACTCTTTTCAAGTTTTCTGTCTTTGGTAATCATTATAAACAGATTTCACTGAATTTGGAATACATTATGAAGTTAATAGTTCTAGTCTTTGGGAGAATGGGGAGACAAAAGCTAGTTTGCCTCTTTCTTAGTCTGTGAAGAGAGATGAGCCCTTTATAAGTCAGGTGCATCATCTAATTTAATCTTTCAGTGGGGAAGAGTCCCTCTCCTCCTGCTTGATTAAAGAGGAAGCCTAGAGATAAACGTGCCCTGCATAAAGACAGCTTTTGTGAGTATGTATTGCTCAGCTTCCCCGAGGTAGCAATAGCCCAGTGTGTAACAGCTTTTTAAAGTTCTCCTTGGTTTGATTTTTTTGTTTTGTTTTGTTTTTAAGTTTGAACGTCTTCATCTCAGAGGTTCACAGGGGAAAAATTCCTTACGTTTTCCTTTAAACTTTCAGGATTGTTCCCAGCCTGAAACTGAAAATTGCAGGGAAATCTCTGCCCACAGAAAAGTTTGCAATTCGGAAAGCACGACGGTATCTTTCTTCAAACCCCATTCCTTTGCCTGTCCCACCTTTGGTAAGTAAGAAATATCCACACGCAGCCCCTCTTGAGCATTTTTGTAATTTAGAGAAATAAACCTGAGATAATTGGAATAGTATCTTTCCATGTTTCTAAGGTAAAACCTCTGCAGGAGACTGGAATGTTCCCAGAGCAAAGCCAGATGAATGCGAGGAATGCTGTAAAACTGGGGCATGCACCAGCCACAGGGAACTCAGCCAGCTGTTTGTGACACATAAATGTGTTGCATGTGTAACTCATTATTCCAGCTATAGAGTAGCGTGCTCCCAACAGCTTTCTTTTGGTCCCCTTTGGAGGAACTTTGCCCTGGCTCTCTTCTGTCGTGTCACTTGCTAACAGAGCACTATAAGGTACAAGGAGGGGTGGTGTCAAGGAAACAATGGAAGGTTTGGGCACTGCATGTAAGGGGCTGTTTAACGTGCCCCTGAATGTTTGCAGTTTGGTGCTCTCCAGAGCAGCTCATGGGTGCTGGGATGAAATAACTGACTCCTTTGGCCACCCCAGAAAACCACTGCAACTGCTGGGGTTTTTATTTTTTTCCCGTGTTTTGCTGGCCTGTTCCCTGTGGCCACTTGCATGAGGCACCCATTGCACTTACAAAAATCTGTCTGCAAAGAAATGTAAAAAAGAACATAAAAGGGGTTTGAGTCCCGGGATTTGCCAAGTGCAGCGGTGTTAACACTTGCAGCACTTTCAGCTGTTTGTTTTTAAGGAGATGGATAATTAGTAAATATTCTTTAAGAAAATGCCAGAACAGGGGGAGCCTCTTGGAGACCACTCCCCAGCCCACCAGGAGTGTGTGACACTGAAATAGTTGCTACAGAGCATGAGTATTCACCAGGGGCCACATTCCACTAGTAAGACTGAAGTGAGAGAAATAATTAGGTTACTCTGATGTGCCTTTCAGGTTTCAGAGAGGAAGGAGTGTACACACCTGGGGTTTGGCTGGGCTGTCCTGCTGGGGTTTTGGCAGAGCAGGTTTCTGTACCAGGAGCTCTCGGGCCAGGCACCCGTCCTTGGCCGCTGTGCAGTTGCGTTTCTGAGGCAGCAGATGCCGCAGCTGAACAGATGAAAGCACTTCATGGATGTGGAACTGGGGACAGAATCTCATCTCCAGGATTTTTCTTTTCATTGTCAGGAGACTTGCTGGAAAAAGTGAGTCTCAAGCAAGTCTTAGCTCAGAGATTTAGCTTTAATAAATGTGGTTTGAATACTTCTGTTTGAAAACCACATTAATGAATCTGTACTAGGTCCAGTAAGCTCAGCACAGGTTTTCCAATCAACAGAGACCAGATGGTGAAAGCAGCAGTGGCTGGGGTTAACATGCTGTTTCAGCTATTCTAGCCTGACAGATTTTTGTGCCACAGTTGCACAATTCAGTTGTTCTATATAGGAATTTTATCCAAATGCTTTAAATTATCACACACAGATAAGGTCATGTAGACCTTAAATAGAATATAAATAGAATAAATATATCACAGACTGATCTCTTCTCTCTGGTGATCAGTGGCAAGGCCTGAGGGAATGACACAAAGCTGTATCAGGGGAGGTTTTGGTTGGATATTAGGTTAAGGTTCAACCACCCCAGAGGGTAGTTGGGCACTGAACAGGCTCCCCAGGGAATGGTCACAGCATCAGCCTGACAGAGCTCAGGAAGTTTTTAGACAACACTCTCAGGCACAGGGTGGGGTTCTTGGGGTGCTGTTGGGCTGGACTCAGCAGTCCTGGTGGGTCCATTCCAGCTCAGAATGTTCTGTGATTTTATGATTAAATAATGTCATGAAGCCCAGTTGTAAGTCTATATAAGATTTTAATCTTTTACTTTGTGATTGGTAGTAGCAATGGGCACATTTGGTGATGTACTCTAAAAACCCCAACAGCAAATAGGAATTCAGCCTATAGTTTTTAATAAAACTTTCTCTAAGGACAGTTGAATAATAAAGAAGTTGCTTTCTTTGGGAATATCAAAAAACCTGAGGAATGTAAGAAGTTTACAGTTCAGATTTAAAATTCTGTCTGTTTGTTTGAAACTTGGCTTAAAGGTTAGAGGGTTTGGTTTTCTTTTTGGTTTATTTTGCTGTCCTGAGACTTCATAATTTTTCTGTGGAAACAGTGCATTGCAGTTATTTATGGGTATTACTGCCTTTGCTGGGATAGAACTGAAAAACAAGAGTAAACCTTAATGAAGGGACAATTACCCATGTGCTGTGAATGTTTTAAGTCTGTTTTGTTGGTACTTGCCTTCTTCTATAAGTGAGAATGTGTTTGCATTCTGTTCAAGCAATTTCCTTTGCGTTGTTTGCAGTAAGTGGCTCTTGAGGTGTCTTCCAGATCTAATTTGTTCTGAAAAACAGTGTAACAAGTTTTCAGTTGCAATGAAAATACATTTTGACAAACTGACTTTATTTAAGGAACCTGTAACTTTTTCATCATGCAGAGATAAACTGAAGTATTTGACAACTGCATTTATCCAGTGCTGTAATTAATGGTGCTGTCATTTCTCCCTGACCCCAGGAAATGATGTATATCTGGAATGGCTATGCTGTAATTGGAAAATGTCCCAACTTAACAGAAGGCATGTTAGAGACTTTGAATGAAGCAGAAGAAGCATTGGCAAGAAGTTCAGGTAACCAGTGGTAGGGTTTAAGCAGTTATTTTACATTGCAATAGCTAAAGATATTATCTGTGAATAGAGACACACTCATTAGTAAAGTTAATTGGGTCACAAGAGAAACACAGATAATGAAACCATAAACTATTTATGCAGATAGAAATATTTTTTATTTTTAAGGTAGCAACTATTTACAATAATAGTAAGTGATTTTTCCATCCACAGGTGTGTGTTAGGAATGGTTTATGACGTGTGATAAAGGTCTGTTTATTTTGTTAGATCAACATCAGCATATTCATTGACTTCATTACTTGGATCCTGAAGCTCTGTTACCCTCAGATTTTATCATCCTCCATTTTGAAGGATAAATAAGAGAGGAGTTGTTTTTATGTTTTAAAAGTGCTGTCAGTTTGTGATGTGACCTTTGGGTTGAATGTTCTGGTGTCACCAGTGTGCTGCAGAAATCCAGGACACCAGGGATGGCCTTTCTGTCAATGAGCACAATATGGGATTGAACTGAAACAGCCTCTGCTACTACATTTTCTGTCAGTCTCTTAATTAGCAATCCATGAGAAAATTGAATTGGTGTTTATTTCTTGTCAGTCTTTCCCAGTTCCTGTGGGAGTGCAAGCAGTCTGTACAGCATTTGTCAGTTTTTCCTTGACCAATATTTGATCTTACTGCTATTATATACAGCCTTCCTGCAAAAGGATCAAGCCCCTGTTGACAAAGGAATATAGGCTAAAACACTGCATTGCAGTCTTTTCTAGGGCCTTGGACTCCTGTGCAGTGAGTTACACAAGATTTGAAAGGGTTGCCTGAAAGACTGGTTAAAACTATTTTTAATGAATTGAAAAAGAGAATAGGAAAATATTTTCAGTAAAGGTGACATCTTAGAAAAAGGCCTTTGACCTATTCACCTTCTTTGTCACCCATTTTGTTTCATCATTTGAAATAAGTGAAGTATTTCCCTGTTCCCTTTTTTTTCTTAGTTGGCAAATTGTGGCTAAGGCTGCATTTTGCAGGGATTTGTAGCAGATTCATGTTTGTAAAACACTATGAGGACATGTAATTGAAAAGTGGGATATATTTTAAACATGCCACCAATTTAAAGTGTTGCCTGTTCAAAATATTGACTTGCTGTTTTCAGGCATATTTAATGAATTGGAAATGAGCAACCAAGCTGAAGATTTTGCCTGTAAACTTTTAAGAATAAGCTGCCTATATGGATTGGCTATGAAAAACCCAACAGTTTTCTTTGATATGCATTATGCAGAAATTTTCTGATGGAGAAAGAGTGTTGATAGTAAGGATTTTGAACTAGATGAAGCTGGAAAGACTCTGGGCTCTCAGAAGTATAAACTCCAAAGAAGGTATGGTAAGATGTGAGGTACAGGTAGCAAAGTTTCACGTATTTTTATTTAGCCAAATGAAGGTGGAGAACTGACAGAATCCTTGCCCATGAATAGGCCATGTGACTACAAGTCAGGAAGCAAAAGTGCTGTACAGGGCAATAAAGGCAAAGGATTGAGAGATTGTAAATTGGACTTCAGTATGTACAAAATGGACACCTCAAATGAGTTCTTAGGTGTCAGAGCAGTAAGACTGTGAAATAGCTGTTCAGTGGGAGTAGGGAGGGAAAGAACAGCCCAACAATTTTTGGACAAAGTTCGATCAATTTATGAAAAGGTTGATGTGTGCTTGTCTCTGCATTAAATTAAATTCACCAACTAGTTTTTTCCTGTGTTTCAGTAGATGGACACTGAAAGTCCACACTTTAAGTACTCACACTTACCTTTGAAAAGTTTCCCTGCAGGCAGGAAAGTCTTCTCTGTTGTAGAGTTTTCTAAAATGTGCCATTTCCTTCCTCGTACAGCTACAGAACTACTGGCAGATGACCGGTGTGTGATCAAGCTGTTGAAGGGATTATGCTTCAAGCATTTGGGCAAGATCTCAGAAGCAGAAGACCACTTTAATTACATCTATTTAAAGTAAGTTTTCATACCTGGCATGTAGGAGAGCTCTTGAGTTTCAAGTAAGAGGAGATGAAACCATGATATGAATAGAAGGGAGAGGATTGCAGTATCTTTAGTGTTTGCTCCAAGGTATTTCAATTTTAATTTCCACTGTTATTAGCCATGTGTTGAAGAATATAAAATCTTCAATTTTTATTTTATTTTAAAGTATTTTTTAATTGAGGTATTTTCTTCTTTTTGGGGGACTGTAGATGCACACAATTTTTCAGATACCACTTAGCTTTTATTGCCCCCTTCCTCTTCCCAGTCATGAAGAAGCTGTACCCAAAAAACCAAATGCACTCTGCAGAGACAGGTGGGAGCATGATTACACTGGGACTTCTGCACATCATGTGGTGAATGGCACCTCTTTTTGTCAGCTCACATGGAGAGAGCTCATGATATTGTCATCTTTTTCTAACATTTCCCTGATAATAAGGCATTATTTTCTGATCCTGAGATTATACATATTGTGTAGGATGCTTATGCAAAATACACATTTAATAACCCAGGAGGGAGCTTTGGATAGAGAACATGACAAGTGTTGTAATAGAGATTGATTGCTCCTTCTGATCTTAGCTAATCTCCTATTTATTTGTGTTTGGAGCTGTTAAATGAGGGAAACAATATATCATTTCAAGGTCTCTAGGCTATTTCTTTTCCAATGCAGTGAGAAGAAGATAAAATATGACCATTATCTAATTCCAAATGCCTTGCTGGAGCTGGCAATACTGTATCTGGACCAGGATAGAAGAGAAGAAGCAATAAAACTTTTGGAAAAAGCAAAGTAAGTGAAAAGCCTGTGTTGGTGTCTGATGGTTCAGTTGGTGTTTCACTGGTTAGCAGGAATCAGAATAATTTCAGTAATATCATGGAAACTCATTTCATTTTTCCTATGGGAGCATGCATGCCTTAGTTTTGGTTTGGACCTTTACAGTGGTAGGTGTTGCATTTGTTCAGTCTTGGACTTGAAAAAAGAGCCAAAAAAATTAAGTATCTTAGAATGTCAAAGGCTCCATAAGAAATAATCCATGTGTAACAAAATGTAATAATGTTTGTAGTCTATTTGCTTATTCATATAAAAGATGTATTAAATTTAATCAAAGCTCTGTGTTATGGCTAAAATAGCATTACTTAAATTGATGGCCAGCAGTGCCTGTTTCTTTCCTTGATGAAATACATTTAAGATAATGCTTCAGGTTACACTTGGTATCTTTGTATTGTTTCATCTGCATCAAGGCAACTAAAACACCTGCTTTTACTGTTTTGTGTGATTGATTTTTGTAGCAAAGCAGGTTTTTGGGAAGTTGGACTTGATCATGTGTGTTCTTTATTATAAAATTAACAAAATATGGGTTTTGCCTCTGTTTGAACCTTTATTTCTCTGCTGAGCCAAAATTTTGACAGTGATGGGGAGGGAGGAAATCCAACCCAAACAACTCTCCCCCTCTTCAAGCATCCACCAGCAGCAGGGTAGTTCACCTCTGCCTGGGTCCTGAATGAGACCAGATGTGCACAGTCACTGCCACAGGTGTGAGCAGCTACCAAACTGACGCCTGCCTTTGGGTCAGAGAGGTCAGACAGAGTTTTTATGTTGCTTTTTGTCCAACTCAGGCAACTCTGCAAGTCAGAGTAGCAAATCAAGTCTACCAAAGATTATGCCAAAAGCCTGTCAGCACAAAAATTAAAATATTGCAATCTTTAGTCTCCTGTGCTTCTGAGCCTGGTTCTCTGTAGACTCATAGAAGATATTAAGAGCAGCAAAAATTGCATTAGCAAAGTGCAGTGGAAAGTGTTTCAATTGGCTTCATGTTCCTCAAAACACACCTGTCCTCATTTCCTTTGTTCAAATCTCTCTTAACAAGAGGTGTAGAAATGAATGATTTGGAGCTGCTGATTCCAGCTGGAACTTCTGTCATTGCTGCTTGGCCATTGCATCTTTCCCTGGCAGCTCTTGAGTGTCTCAGGTCCTCTCAGGAGAAGTTATTTGGCTTAACAGACAGCAGCTCTTAAAAATGTGCTGTGCCAACTGTATGAAAGCTGCTACTCAGACTTGCTGTGCTCAAAGAACTCTTGAAAACTGTAATGACTGAAAAAAAAACCCCAAACAAAAAACCCAAACAAACAAGCAAAATAAAACAACATAAACCCAAACCTACCCTCATCACAAACCCCCTTGTTTCAGTCAGTCATAAATAAAGGTGCAGCTCTTACATTTCCACCTGTGGCATTAAAATGCTCTGGGTTTATGAGCTTTCAGCTACCAGCACTGAATGTCTCAGGAGCCACAAGAGGGAGAGCAGAGCGTTGGTGGGGCTGGGGCTGCAGAATTCAGTTTGCAGTTGGCAGGAGCGCAGGCGAGCGCTTGGCTGGTGCCTGACGTTTGATTTGCCTGACCTAAATCCACGTCCTGCTGCTGGCTTGGATCCTCAGCTCTGGGAGAAAGAGTGGGACGAGATGATAAACAGTTTTGGCTTGGTCATGCATGGAAATATTTCTATTTGTATGACTGTAAACTACAAACAAGAATATCAGTGTACTCATGAGAAATACAGGCTCGGCATGACAAAATCGATTTCATTTAAAGGAAAAACTCCAAGGGCTTTCAGATCAGCACACAGCAGAACCTGGCCACCCCCTTTTCTCAGTCAGCCTCTTGGGTGTTGCATATATAAAATTATAAGCTGGTGTAGGATGGGCATGGAATTCCTTGTTTTCACCAAGAGACTGGCACTGCCACAGACAGATACCACGCTGCCATGCTTGGTTTGAATTATGAATTCAGAACTGAAATGCTGTTAAGATACACAGAGTTTAATACTTAATGTTATGTTTCTGTAAAGATGACAAATATCTTCTACAAGAAAATTAGCATGGTCTAATCCTCTTTTGTATCTGGATCCTGTATCCATCCTGTAGGAGCTGACACATTAATTCCTACTAAGTAGGATCTGCAATTTCTATGTGGTCCTGGGGCAAATTTTCTTTTTTTAATATAAGCTTTTCCATGAAAATACAGGTTCTTTGACTCTTCCAGTAACTCTTTAGAGCATGACAGAACTACAGGAAACTATAGGCAGATGACAGTGTGGAGCTAGGCACTAGATGTGTGTGGTGAAATCCTGCCAGTCTTTCCCTGGGATGGTGAATTGCACCTCAAAAGCTGCTATGGAATCTGTGGTGTGTGCCCACTTTCTCTTTCCAAGCTCTGGAGCAGCAAATTGTCTGCCTTCATTTCCTACACACAGAATTCACATTGCTGGCAACCATAGGATGGAAATGGGGTGTTTCCCTCCTCTGGATCAGGACAGCTTCCCTTCTCTCTCTCTCTCTTTTTTTCTCTTTTTTTTTCCTCCCCTCCTCTTTACTTTCTTGAAATGAGTCTGCCTTAATCAAATGATTTTTTAAAATGATGAACATATTTGTATTCAAATCTGTCAGTTACACTTTGAGAGAGGGAAAAATATTTTAATTTCTGAATGTAAACTAAGTGGATGATACAGATAATTAATATGGACTCAATATTTTGATTGAGTGGACCAGATTCAATTTCTTACTAAGCTATATTTTTCTGGTAATTGCCAGACAGTGGAACTACAAATAAAGAACAAAGAGCTGCATTGTTTGGCCAGGAACACATGCCTTGTATTTTAGAGTAGGCAACAAAGGAGCTTGTGAAGAAAGATTTTTTTGCTGTCTGCTGTTGTTTTGCTTAAAACAGTAATACAAAGATAACTTAGAAATGTTTTAAAAATATATATTAATTGGAGTGCATCTTCTTTTGTTTCAGACAAAACTACAAGAATTACTCCATGGAAACAAGGACACATTTCAGAATTCAAGCTGCCCTGCACCAAGCCAAATCCGCCCCAGAAAATGGAATGCACTGTGGAGCCTCGGCAGTGTCGTAACTTTTTCTTCTTTGATGTTCGGTTTGTTGCAAACTTTGGTGCAGAAAATTACTGACACTTTAGAATTATTTTTTCGTTTCTTTCAAGTCAGTGAAAAACCAAATAACTTAAAATTTCAAAGGTGATGCATAAAACATTAATCTAGTGTAATAACACGGCAAAAAAATCTCTCAAACCAACCATAACCCTGAAAAATATTGTTTTTCCAACAGTGGCTTTTTGACACTTACACACACCTACATCTGTGTAATTCATTTTTCAATTGTGTGCCTTTTTCTTGCATTTGCAACATTATGTTGTAGCTTGCTTAGTGAAAGGGGAACATTTGAAAAAAAACCAAAAAACAAACAGCAAAACTTTAAGATTTCCAGATTTAATCTGTTAGTTTTAAATGTTTGTTTGCAACTGTACTGCTAGCAGCTGAGAAGGAAGCATTCCTTTTTCCCACTACCTGCTTAGTTGGAATGGTGGGAGAAAATCTCACAGCAGGGAGGAGCTCTGGATCCTGGGCATGTCTAGTTGTGCACAGAAGGCTTCTCTTTTATCGGAAGAGAAGCTATCCTCTTCACATTTTTGCTTCTGTAAGAACCCTGCTGGTGAAAATAATGGTCTCCCTTATGCAAGTACCTTGACTTTTTCTTTAGTTTGGTTTTCCTGTCAAGTCTGCTGCTTGTAGCAGCTGAATTAATTTACTGAGGATTGCAAGGGAAAAGGTGGTGATGGCATAAAACTGCAGCACTTCTTCTTTGACAATGGGAGGTTCTTAGGAAATGTCTTTTGTCAGAATGAACATGATCTGAAGCTTATGTCAAATTGAAAGCACAATTCCTTGAAGGTCATTTAGGAAATGGCAACACTGCAGTGGCTGGAGCAATACAGGAGTTACTGTGACAGTGCAGCCCTTCCTTCAGTGGCTGCTCTTAGGATTCCCAAGCTGACATGTCCCTGATGCACAAGGCTGATGTTCCCTGTGGGAGGAAGCTGGGGCTGGAGCAGGCTCCCTCAGCACAAAGGACAGCCCTTTATCTTTCTGCTCTTTATTGATCTTTTGGGAGATTTTCTGTATTAGGGGCTTTGAGAATAGAGCAGTGAGCTGGGTTTGCTTTCCAATGCTGCCATGGAATTCCTGCTTTGCTGGAAGACTGGTGAAGTCAGTGGTACCACAACTTTGCCTCATGTTTGCTGTTCTCCAGGCTAGCTCCATGTCTCTATGCCTCTGGGGTTTTGGGGCACTCTTCTACCTCCCTCTTGAAAGAGCTTCTTCCCCATTGCCCATTCTGATGGGTGGAGATGGGAGGTCTTCTGACAGCCCTTTTTCTCCAATGGAGACATTTGTCAGGAAGATTCATCTCTATGTACCTCACAGTGCATATCCTTTCTAAAGTGATTGTTCCCAGCAGAAGATTGACAGTTTATAGCTCTGCTTTTGCCTCCTCAAAGGAAATTAAATTGTTTTATAACTGTAGATTAATATGCAAGGAGACAGAACCACCAGTTCCTCAACATGTAGAACTTGCATTGTCTTAAAAATAGATGCCCTTTATAAAAGTCTTTGCAAGTTAAAAATCATAGATGAAGAATGCATTTTTAAAGTTACTTTCTCAGATAAATTCAGTTCTGATAAATTTCTCGATTCAGATAAAATTCAGTATAAACAGTTATGCTATTTACATGCTGCACATCAAAACTTCAGTGTAAAAATTCAGTCATTCTTTGTATAGAATAAAAAAAGTTTCTTGTTCTACTTCATGCATATAACGCCTCTTTTTCCAGTTGTGTCCTTTTCAAATATTTTGGCAGCCTTAGCATCTTTTAAGCAAGTAATGCCACGTGAAAATTAGCATAAATTGTACTTTGCAGAAAGTGAACAATCCTTCTGAGTGTAGATTCATTTCTCATTGAATTTCACCCACAACTCGGTTTTGCCTGATCTTAGATAGATCACAAAAGGATGTAGTGTGTGATACTCAGCCAGCTTCCCTGATGCTTTGCAGTAATGAAAATCCCAAGATTTTCCTATGGTTTTCATAACCTTCCTAAGATTTTCAGAGTCATCTCCAAACACCAGCACCAGTCACACTGTGGACCTGATCTCCAGCTTCAGCTGAGTGCTTTGTAGTTCACTGTGATGTTTGACTCCTTGGCTCCCAATTTGCTCTCAAGCCATAGCAAATAATCACCTTCCCTATGCAGTGAGGACTTATGGACTGTAATAATATGGATTCACTTGAAGAGAAGATGAATGGAAGGTCTGGTACATTGTCACTGTGTCAGTTTTTTGATGTGTTACATTTGCAATTGCCCAACAAGACTCTGCTCATCAGTCCCTTCATTTTGGTGTTCCTCCACGGCAGGGATCCAAACTCCATGGGGTCAGTCTGGGCTGGAAGGTCAGTGCTGGGCTGGTTTTTCCATTGCCTCTCCAGCAGCTGCTGTGTGGTGCCTGGAGCAGCTCTGCAGGACAGTAAATTGCTTCATCAGTCTGGAGTCCCAAATGCAGTGAATCAGGGGAAGCACAAAGGTGTGAGTTCTCCCCTCAGGGTGCTCAGCAGAAAATAGCAGATATTGTCACTGAATTGCACAGCAGAGACTGAAGCATGGCCCAAGATTCAGGAAATGGAAGTATGACTGCAGATGAGTGTAGTCCACACCTCAGCTGCAGAAGGAGCAGTTCCTTCTGCCTTCAAACACTGAACTGTCTGAGCAATGCATGAGAAACCCACTCTGTGCACCAGCTTTAGCCAACTACTGCTGCAGTCAGCTTTTCCCCATCCTCAGCAAAGCCAGAGATGTTACTCAAAGACAAAAATTACTAACTCAGACAGCAGAAAAGCTTTCTGCTCTTGGTAGGACTTTTATCATAAACTTTATTTCTTCTTCTATGTCTTTTTTTTTAACTAGGAAGTGTTTTCCTGCCAGTAACCAGGGAGGGGTAGAAATTCCTACTCAGTTTCCTGGATGTCTGCAGCAGCAGCCGTGGTGGCCCATGGGACGATGCTGTCACCTGAAAGTGGTGCTGGCAAGAAGGGCAAGGCAGTAAAAGGGGCATCCCTTTATCATGAGCTCTGTGATGTGGAATCCCTGTGTGCAAGGTCTCTCAGTGAACTGAGGGAGGAGAGGGGCTGAAGAGCCAGCAGCTCCTGCTGAGGTCTGGTCAGGTGCAACTGCATCAGCTCCTGTGAGTAACACAAGATGAGATACAAACTGTTGGGTGAAGGATGTTGGGCTGGAGCTGAACCTGGACACAGCTTTTCTGGGTGGTTAGAAGAGAATTTGGTGAAGTCACAGCCATGATACTGTGATCTGGAAACACACATTTAAGATTGCTCAACTCCACCTGTGTCAGAGGAGCCTGCTTTGCTTGCTGACACGCAGTTCAATTGCCATCCACAGCTCACACGTGACATCAGGGATGGGTTTAGGGACTGTCCCCTTCTGACTGTGCCTGGCCTCAGGCTGTTTACATCTCAAAAGTTGGCTTAGGACACAGCATTTTATGAAATACAGCAGCGTAGAACAGGATCATATCAAACATTTCCTCCCATTTCACACTGGTTTTGGCATTAAATTCTGTATTGAGTGCTTTAGTATTTTTAGTTATCTGTGGCCTGGGTCCAAGACTAAAAGCTCACAGGCTGACAGCTTGTGTGCCTCTGGCCCAACAAAGGCATCAAGTAATGTTTCTCCATGTGAGACAAAGCTTTCCCACAGGTCAGTCCCAGAATGCAAAAAAGCACTCCCAGGAGTTTAAATACAACACTCAGCCTCCAGTTCCACCTGCAAGATGCATTTTTTTTCCTTCTCAAGCATAAAAACACAGCAGCAAAGCAAATGTGTATGAAATGACCAAAACAATGCATTAAACACCGTTCCCCTCTGGGAGGAAGAGGAGAAGATAAAGAGGTGAGTCATGTTGTTTACTGCTCTACAGGAAAATGGGTAATGGTTGGCAACATCACTGATGAATGAGACTGGGCAACCTGAACAGACTAGAAAAGAACTTGCTTCTTTTCTCATTATGTTCTGCAAATACATTTTGGTGGCAGGTGATGTGCAAAGTGTGTACTGGCAAGTGTTTTAATGGAATGATTTGTCATCATAGAATATTTTAAAAAGATGTTCTCTAGGTTTGCTTCAGGTGTTTAAAAAAAAAAATCCAAGCTCTTTCTTTTAAGGACATGCCCAGCCAATCCCTGTCTCCAAGATTTATGAATAGCAACAGGGCTAATAAATACCTGCATTGCACTGTGGTAAAGTTCTGCATAATGTTTGCTCAAATTCAGTCATGACTCTGTAGAACTGGGCTGTTCTCCATTATCTTCTGTGGTTTTTTTAAACCTCAGGACCTACATATTTTCATTGCTGGCTAAGCATAGGCAAAAATGTTTATTTAGAATTATGCATTGCAGGGAAATCTACTTGCTTTCTCTCTCCTTGGCTATTTTACAGGAAGAATACAAAACAGAGCAGTTATAACCTCCTGCATGCTCTTTTTATGGGCTGATTCAATTTTTAGAAAGGCAAAGAAAAGTTTATCTTGTGCTAGCAAAGTACACAAACAGCACTTTCAGGCCTGTGGCCTAAAAGTAATGTAGTGATGTGGTGGAAAGAGAAGATAGGCAGAAGCTGCAATACTTTGGACAGTTTTCCTCTTCCTGTTGCTTTCATCTTGCAGTGCACAGGGTGTGAAGGTAAGAACAACATCCTTGGTGCTAGGGCTGTATGGGATGTTTGTCTGCAGTGCTGCAGCCCTGGGGCCATGCTTGGTGTCATTTGTGTCACAGGGGCAGTCCCAGGAGGAGCTGGTGCTTTGTGAATGTGGTGCTTTCCCTGATGCTCTGGGGAAGGTGCTGGTGTGAGATGCCTGCAGCTGCCTCTGCTCTGCAGATGTGGAACAGGAACTGTGGAGTTCTGTAAATCATTCTGGGGAGTGAAGCAAGGCTGTTAATTCCAGAGGATCCTAGAATTACATGGCTCATGTTCTGTGTCATCTTCATCTGGGTACAGTACCCAGCACTGCTCTCACCACCACTAAGGTTGTGCAGCTGCAGAGGTTTTTAGATGCAAACATCAGGGCCAGTTACAGTTTTGATATTTCAGTCATAGATACAATATCAGGTTGGAAGGAACCTCAAGGATCATCTAGCCCAACCTTTCTTGCCAAAAGTAAAGGCTAGGCAAGGTGGCCCTGCACCCTGTCCAGCTGAATCTTAGAAATATCCAGTGCTGGGAGAGCTAACATTGCCTGGGGAGATTATTCCAATGTCTGATGCAATTTTGTGAAAAATTTGGTTTGCCTTTCATTCTTGTGGCTTGTGGATACCTGAGTCAGGTTTCCATTCTGTGATGCTGGCTGGGCTCATCACTGATGCAAATAAATGTTGGTATTTCTAAGGAACAGCAGGAATTCCATGCACAGTGTTTTTCCTACAGCTCTGTTGTTGTCTGATCTGTCACACACACACACATAAAGAAAAGCATATATAAATATACATAAAACATCTATGTATGCATGTATACTCACACATGGTGATAACAGGTTCTGGAGCCAAAGCTTTTTGAAAAGTTAACTGCTTGAACTATTTATTAAGTTCAGGACTTAAAAAAGGCAAGATACTTTAGAAAGAAAAGAAAGCTTTGGTGATGGCTGAGGAAAATGAGGAGGTTAAAGGCCTTTACTAATGGTTTGCAGTAGGATCACACTGCAGGACTGTACAGTTTGCAGCCTTCTAGAAGATGAAATCCCAAGGCAAACATGCAATCTAGCAAGAGCCCTTCAGTGGGGTAACCTCACAAAAATGCAGTTTTATGCTCTAGATTTGAAGGGTTTTCACTCTGGACTAGCAGAGCTCTGCCTCAGTGGGACAGTGCCTGGGATGGCTCTGTCCTGCCCAGAAAACAGTTTTGGGAGTGATTCATCCTTTCCCCCCTTGAATTCTTGCCTTGTCTGCCTCCCTCAATCTGCTTCCCCAGCGTGAATCCTGGATTACACAGGCAGCTCCTGCTAACATGGCAGAAGTGTGGGCAAAAGAGGCTGAAAAAGTGAAGTTTGTCTGTCATGGTGCAGTGAGAACCCAGGCAAAAGCGCAGCCAGGGAGCAGAGTGAGGCTGGGAAAGGGCTCAGTGTGGGCAGCCAGGGCCCGTGTGGTGAATCCAACGTTTACTGCTGTGTGCAGAGCTCTTGAAATGCCTTCCTGGAAAGAAAGAGGAATGTTTTGTAGGGGTTGGTGCTGCACAGAGCAGGTTTATTAAGTTTCTGCTGCTTGTTTTCCAGCCAGGAGGACAGAGGAGGGCTGGGGGCTCTCCGTGCACGCTCCGTGTGGCTGGGCCCCTCTTGCTGAGTAAGCAAATACCTCGGTGCTGTGGGAGCACAGAAAGGGCTCTGCACAAAGGATTTCTTCATTATAAACTCCTCTCTGCAGCTTTTACTTAGTAAAGTGTCAGAGCAGAGTGGATGTTGTAATGAATCAGTTGCTAGCGTGAAAATACAGTTATTTCTTCTGCTTAAATCAAAAAGATGCTTTAGCAGAGTGCATTTAGGCTGCTCTCTTTATCACAAAGCATTAACTTTGCATTTCATACCAAGAATTCCAAAGCCCTGAACTCTTATCCCAGAACAGGTTTAAATGCAAGATAATCTGCAAAGGATGGTTAGCATAAATTATATTCTTCAAAGTTAAATGCTACATAAAAGTTAATCCTTGAAGCTAATTTTTATTCTGGGTATTAAGTCAAGAAGGGTTCTTCTGAACAGATTTTATTCATGTGTTTTATAGGTTGTCAACTAGAATGTATGTTTTTAATAAAAATGTGGTATCTGTAACAAGCTGTGTTTGCAATCAGCCAGCATCCACATTTTTTCCTGAGTCTTTTTAATCCAGGATTTAACTGCTGAGAGACCCTGTATGTTTAGTTTCAGCCATCTTGTTATTTATTTCACTGGCAGTCTGACTCAAAAGAATTTTCATCTTTATCAAATTGCACAAGGACAGGAAATGTCAAAGTCCTGAAACTGTGGCAACTGAAGTAAGTTCAGGTATTTCATAATCCCTCAGCCCAGAAATGTACCCTTCTGCCACTGGAAAGGGAGACTGTCAGCCTTCCAAACACGGAACTGCTTTCAGCCCTGGGAAGCTGCAAGACTGTAAGAGCTTTTAAACCCTTATGTGGTTCATGTTCCTTAGAAAGAAATGCTCTGGGCTGGGTTTGTTTGTTTATGTATGATTCCCCCCCAGATTTACATCATGAACTGGCAATGAGTAATAAGGATTACCATCCTTAGATGTAAAATGATTAAAGTGGTAATTCCTGTAGCACGCAAGAATTTTTAAGCATGAAGGTCTGTACAAAACTGAGAATTCCTTACTTGTCATTACATCTCTGGCTTCAGGTTTGTGGGAGTTTCCCTTCATGCAGGAGACAAAATCCATTTCCTACTCTAATCTGCAATGGAACCCAAGCACATCCTTGCTGTGCCTCCTGGGTGCAGGTGCTGCCCTCCCTCCCTGCAGCTGCTGTGCAGGGGACAGCAGTGATGTGGTGGCACTGACCTGGGGCGTGTGGCTGTCACACCCCCTGTCCCTTGTGCTGCTGAAATGGAGCCTGGTGATCCCTCAGCCCAGCTGGGTCTGTGCCAGGGCTGCTGTGCCACTGCCAGCTCTAAATCACAAATGCCACCACTGCATTTGGTGTTTCCATCACACTGCACAGCCCTATGAAAACGCTTCAAAGCAGCAGCTCTTGAGGGCTGTTGGGCACCTCCACACTCAGGTACCTGCACACAGTGGCTCTAAGGGGCTTTTTTGTTTGTTTTTTCCTTCAAACTGCTTTGCAGACATTTTTCTATGGGCCTGCCCACACTGGCATAAGAAGGACTTTGGGTGAACAGTCCAGGTGAGTCAGAGCCAACTCCTTCCCCTCACTCAGCTGCAGGAGACTCCAGCTGTGAACAGCTGTGCTGTGCTGGACTGTCTTAATGTGTTTGAAGTGCAAGTAATTTGTTAAACACCTCTAAGACAGGAGGTGAATATATCTTCATCTTATAGATGGTAGAAATAAAACACAGATCTGGTTCCACAATTAGCTAGAATTCAGGATATACATTATTTTGTTTTCAATTTAGATTAATACTTCTTTGAATTCAAATTCACCCAGAACAGTATTGTATCTAAAAACTTGAAAAATAATTTGATTTATTTGTTATATTTACACATTTGTCTTTAAGCTAAAATTTGAACTTTTTTGGAATGGTCTTGTGTCATCAGCTCCAGTTTTAGCCCTTCACATCTTTTTGCTATTTAACAAGTATTTTAATAAAAGTAATTTCTTTCCTTAGCCCAGTCAGTATCAGTGTTAAAAGTTCAGCTGCTCAGGTGTCAGCTGCCTAGGAAAGCATTCAGCTCAGCAACCCATCACTTCCTACTTTCTTTAACCTTTAACTCTTTCTTAATCAAGTCTTGTAATAAATAAAGACTAATACCACCATGACAACACTGTTTTTTTCAAATTGTTCATTTGCCAGTTTTAACAAGATAAAGAAATGAATACTTAATGTGGACATTGTTTTACCAAAAAAAAAAAAAAAAAAAAAAAAAAAAAA
>VYZP01025756.1:23052-66861 GCA_013400635.1 Hypocryptadius cinnamomeus
AAAAAAAAAGAACCCAACCCCTGAAACAAATAGACAAAAAGGAGGACACAAAGGAACACACATGGAATGATGAAAAGGAACAATGATATTGCACAACTTCAGGTCTCTCTTCCCAGATTTGGATCCATGTAATTAGGTATGTATGAATTCAGCAAAACGTGTCCAGATAAATGTGTGGCCATTTGAGTGAATCTAGAACTGCCGAGTGTTTTCAGTTCCTTCTGACTGCTCCTTGGAGCTCTTCTCTAAGGGAGCAGGGTGCTGTCAGCTGCAGGAATAACAACAACAAATGTTGACTCTCCATTGTGCTGACCAGTTATCCATAACCCACAGAACTGCAATTCTCCTCTACTGCAAATGCACTGAGTCCTCAAAGGACCTGGGTCTTCAAACACAATTTGTTGTATCAAGAACTCAAACTACATCTGAAACACAATCAAAGAATATCCCCCAATTTGCTGTGGTTAACTTGAGATTGTGTTTCATTTCATGAGACCAGGGCTTCTCAACTGTGTCAGGGTGGCACTGAATGCACAGAAGTCACAGTAGGTACAGCAAGGGAGTGGGGGAGAAGAAAAAAGGAGAAAATCATGCTAAGTGGAAAAAGGTCTTTAGAGCTACAATCTTTGCTGGAGCCTCTCTTAACAAGCACGTACTGTTTGCTACAGAAATCAGGGAATTGTGTCATTCTGGCTATAGCAGGACTGTTTGCCCCTCCACTGCTACCCTGACATTCTGTGTTTATATAAACTTTGCATTTATGTGCAGAACAAAGTCTATTTTCTCCTCTCTGCATTCATTCCTGTTTGGTGGACTGATGTGCCAGCCAGCAGGGCTCAACAGATACATTTAATACAGGAGACTGAGATACAGTATGTTTATTCTTAACTTCTGATAACCTAAGAACTACAAGAAGGAGAGATGCAGTATCCATTTGCTATTATCCAAGACAACCATTTTAGGGAGAAAAAATAGAATAAGTGATCAATGCTAATACTACATTAGTTCCAAATATTTTTTTTTTTTTTCAGTTATGGCAGCTTAACTATTTATTGTTCATCTGGCCCACTTTTAATCTGATCAAGTTAAAGGTCACATATTGAAGTTTAAGGACTGTTATTTCATCAAAACCGAAGGAAGTTATAAAAAAAACCCCCATGAAACCACAGTTTCACTGCAGGACTTGTGTCATATCTTCATAATCTGCATCACTTGTAGAAAAGGGATAATGCATCTCAGTTTGCTTATAAGCTAGGAGATCACTTTGAAGTCTGCATATTCCTAACTGCAAACAAAATATAGCACTTTTAACAGGTTATAAATAAACTGGTTTTCAAGCATAGAGCCAGCCCAACAATAACAATACACTATTAAAAAGACCTAAGGCAATGAATTCCATCTCCAATGGGAAAAAAAAAAAAAAGAAAAAGAAAAAGAACTGTGCAAACAAGCTTAAAACTATTTCTTTGTGCCAGTGTTATAAAATGTAGATTTCAATAAAGCCTTGACCCAAATGCCAGGACTTGTGAAAAGAATCAGAACAAAACTGGTTACTTTATTTAGGAAAAAAATACTCTTATCTTGCTGCTAATAAAATTGGATACACGCAGTTTAAACATTTACAGTTGCTGTAACACTTTACACAATTCCTATATATGGGTGTAAGAACAAACATTAAAAGACAATGGTGGGTCAAGGCTTTACATTAAAAATAACAACCTACTTTTCTATAGTCTCTAAAATACTATGTTTTCCAATATTTGCAGCCATTCAGGAATATTTTTTTTATTTATTTATTAGGAAATGTATACTTTGTGCATGATCTTAATTCCTAATTCCTGGCTCTTTGGGCTGAATGACAAAAGGATCAAACCCATTGAAGTGGATGGTCTCCTTGAAGGTTCAGTAGAGAAACCCTGGCTCAGTTAGTCTCATATGATGAAAGCAGTGCTGCATCCACTGGCTCCATGCAGGATGGACAGGTAAAGGATCTCATCAACCAGTCATCTATACAGTCCAGGTGGTAAATGTGCATGCACGGCAGAAATCGGATAGGGTCCCCATAAACAAAGTCCATCATACAAATGACACATCTGAAAGGGAGAAAAATAAAATATTAAGCTTGCTGTTACTGGAAATTAAAAACAGTGTAATATCTATTCCTGGATGGTTTTAGTATTTGTAGATACTGTGAGGAGTAGCCTTGTGTAAGATAAAGAGCCTCAGATGGATGGAGTGGTTTGGGTTAAAAGGATCTTGGAGCCCACTGAGTTCCAACACCCCTGCTCTTGGCAGGGATGCTACTCACCACATCAGCCTTCTGCAGGACTTTATTTTTTTTAAAAAGCTACATTAAATCACAGTCCCCAAACGTTGTCATATTATCACGAAAGTTTCATACATTTTTGGTGTGGTTCTGTGGGCAGCTCTTCAGAGCACTGACTCTCTCTTCACCAAGTAGCCAGCTGACTCCAGTTCCTCCTCAACCAGCCAACCCACTCTTTTATAGCACTCTTCTTCTCATTGGTCACAGCTGTGGCCTGTTCAAGTCAGGCCTGTTCCTAATCTTTGGTAATTGGCCCGGCTGCAACTCCTTAGGGTTGAGATTACTTTCTGCACTATCTTTATTTTCTTATATTCTATCCCCCCACACCCAAAAACAACGCAAACCCAGGATGACAAGGTCAGGTTTCCCAAGACAGCATCCCAAACCAAGGCAACAGCCACATCCCTTCCATGTGTCCCAGGACTTACTCTCGGATCTTCTTCTCGGAGCCGTCCCTGCCGGGGTCGTAGACGCCCTTGGGCAGGTGCTGGATGAGGCCGATGCGCTGCGCGATCCGGATCTGCTCCTCCTCCGTCAGCTGCGTGGCCAGGCGCGTCTGGCTCGGCGTGGGGTGATACACAGGAACGGGCACCTGCTCCTGGAAGCAAAATGTGTCCATGAAAAACCACCCCAGAGCTTTCCCAGCCTTCCACAGCACAGTGCAATTCACAGACCTACAAATATTTGTATGAACTCCCACTCCTACTTTGCCATTTTGGGGCTATAATTGTAATGAGAACAGGATAGAGAATTGAGGGCAGTGTTTGAGCAAGGAGCTGCTCGTGGTTGTTCTCTGCAAAAGCTTTTGATCTCCAGGAATTGTTCATACAGGAGACACATGGACAAGAAACTCCACAAGCCAGCAGGCAAATAAACCTCACAGGCACCTGGTGAAGTGCTAAGGTACAGAACTGAGCACTGTAAGGGCTTAGGGAGAGCCCCCGCTATTTGCAAACCTGAAAGTAGATTCTATTATTTTTATCTTCTTTTTACATTTAGGAAGAATTTTTTTGGAAAGATGATACTGTTTACTCTCAAAATTTTTAGAGAGGAAGGTTTTACTTCCTCTGCAATAACTAAAATTTATGTGAACTGCTTTGGGCCACACAAGCTTAAATACAAAACTGTAGATTTAATTTTCATGTGTTAAAAGAATGTTACCTGGACAGCACAAACAACAGCTTAAGTAAATAACTCAACTTTTGTGTTTCTTCTCATACACTAGTATGACTTTTCAAGTTCTCCCAAGCTGGATTCAGCTATGGATATGTTTGAGGTATGTATTTTCAAAAGAAATATAGGAAACATATAGCTATTATGCAGTCCTTCCTCGACCACATTCTGAGAAGCTTCTTTTGAATATGAATCAACTTTAGATCAGATATTTCCACTAACATTTATATTAACATGGTATTTAATTTACTTGCTTTTAAAGCATTTTTTGGTACATAAATACCAATTTGAACAGGACACACTATTAGGACAGTATTGGCCAGTAGCCATAAATCTGCTATTAACAGGGAGGAAATTTCTTGCAAGAGACCCATTTTAATGGTTCTTCTTAAACAGCAGAAAAAAAATTCAACTTATAGATGTGTCTGAAAATAAACCTGCTGCATCAGACCCACAATGCACCGAATCATCTGTGTGGCAAATGCCAAATTTGCTGTTTTAGAGGACACTGGTGGGAAGCTGAGCCCAGGGCAGGTGTGTGCAGCTGAGGCAGCACAGGTCACCTCCCACATGTAACACTGCATTTGTCAAACCCAATAAAGCTCTCCTCCTTTCACTGCCAGGAATCACAGCACGTGGACAGCCAGCCAGGACTCCTGGAAGGCCAGGAGAAAGCCAGGAGGGAGCAGCCTCTCGCTGGTGCTACCCAGCAGTAGAAGCCCTTGCTCGTGAGAAATGCTAACTGGAGATACAAGTCTGCCTGGCAATTCTTCACTGAACACAGTGCCTGCCACTGGCAATTCAGCTGTGGGGTAAAATTCAGTCATCTCTTCATTTAGGTAGCCTAGGATTCCCCCCTCGCATTTTCTGGCAGAACTCAGAGGAATTATGAGAAGATTCAAAAGACAGAAGGCCAGGGGTTCTCCAAGTGATTAATTTCCTGACTACTCTAAATCATATTTCACAGGATCACAGAATTCTTTTGGATCAGCTGCCTTTTAGTGGTTTAAATTATCTAAAGTATTCTCTAATCATCATTTGGACAGAGAAAAGCACCAGCTGAACCTAGGGCTGGCCTGTCAGATATAACAGTATTCAGAAAGTGACTGCAACCTTTGGTGCCAGCAAAATAAAGCATTTTCCCCTGACAAATGCTGCAGATCCTCTACATTGAACAGTTCAGCTTGAAGCAGAGCCTGGTCTTGGTTTTATGTTTCAAGAACTTAACACCACAAACTACCAGGAACTATTTTTTCCTAGGGCATTGCTGTACTTCTTTCAACAGGTTATTAAAGCAATAACAAGATATCACTGCTACCTCCTTCACTTGTTACACAAATGTAGAGAACAATCAGCACTGGAGAGGGATGTACCCTCCTTCCCATCTAGGAAAAGAAGTACAACGAACCACAGGCACCATAGGCTGGTGCCAGCGTGGGCAGGAGGAGGGGAGGGAATTGTACTCAATAGAGCTCCCCTGGCCAAAGCCATGGCTGCAAGTGATAATGCAGAAATTCAATGAAAGGCAAAAACAGGAGGACAAAAGATCCAAGAAATCCTCAAATGTCTTAAAGTAGCAATGAAAACTGATGGTGAATGTCTGTAGCAGAAGAACAGCAAACTGATGATCTCAGCAAAAATGATACAACAAAAGGAAACTACAGTTAAAGAATCTGCTGTGAGTTAGAACAGTCACACCTGGACAACTCTGAAGTGAGCAACAGTCACACACTGCCCAGTCAACAACTGCTTTGGTTAAGTTTTGGACAGGAAATCAACACAACTTTTAAACCTGTGACAGGCCAGACAAGAACAAAACCTCATTCTCTTGTTCTGGTCTTCTACGGGCACTTGTGACTGACCACTGAGGGACCCTGCAGCTGGGGAAGCCACTCGTGCATTACTGCAGTGCCCCTCTCCCCTGGGTGTCACCTTCCCTGCAGAGGGGCTGGAGGCACCCCCTGCCCCCTTGGCGTGCCAAGCACACAAACACTTCCCTGACTGCCCCGGGCTGGATGGAAACTCCTCCCTTTGGCATCCAGTCTCAGGTTCCCTCCCGGCACAGCCACCCGTGTCTGACACAGCCCATTAAGGCAGGAATTTATAGTCGCCAGCTGGGGGCTTCTACAATTTCACATTCTAGACAAGAACCTCTTGTCAGAGGAGTAACTGGGTGAAAATGGTGGTGTCTTTCACCACTAAGTCCTCACGCTTGTGAATACAGAGAGCTGGGGCTGGTGTGGCTGCTGTGAAAAATGCAGAACAAATTACTGTAAATAAACCACAGAGACCACTCGATACCCAGGCACTGAACACCCTGCCTGGTGGCACTTTGATCTCCCCTCCCGACTGCTGCTAAAAGCCTGCCCAAACTGAGCCCTGCACATGAATGTACCAGGGAAATGAAGAACACAGCCACACACGTGGCTGTGTCACATTAGAGGGTACATTGGCACTGACCCTTTCAAACCAGCCCTATCCCCTCCAACAGCTAAAATGAAAAGCTGTGTTCATACCTGTACGATTCTAAAACTATTTGGAACTACTTATTCATGAGAATCTGAGAGCCCAGGTTTTTCTGACTGCAAAGTGACACCCCCAGCTCCCTCAGGAGACCCTGACCACCACCCCAGAGTGGAGCTGGGCTCCTGCCCCCTGGCAGCCCCTTGGGCACTCACCCAGCTCGCAGCCCCGTGGCAGCTGCAGCCCTGCATTTCTCCACCAGCCAATCTCTGCAGCGATTTTGGGAGTTAAAACACCCAACAAGAACTCCGAGCTGCTGGTCCTGTGTGGGTTTATCACCCCTTTGCAAACCCCTCACAGATTATAAAAGCTGCTTTCACTGACCAAGGTCCTGCTCCTCCAGGGTGGGTGCTCAAGAGGAGCGACTCGAGACCTCACTCAGCCCTCATTTGTAGCCAGGGGCCCCCTGACATGGGTGTATATAAAAAAGATTGTATTACCCAAGTAATTATTATTTTACTCCAAAAACGAGCATGAATTTATTGTGTCTCACATTTCTCTTATCAACCATGGCAAATGTTTTTGCAGACAAAATTACAAAATACTGAACTTCTAGCCAAAGTCTGTGTTATTTATCATTTGATAAAGATGTAAGGCACTTCAAACTAAGATGAAATTTCATGCTAACTCTATTACTTCGTGCAAAAACCTCTAGAAAAGGCCAAAACAAATAATCAAATCCACATATTACTGTCAGGCAATGAAATAAAAATCACTTTCTGGCACTTAATTTGCTTTAGTCAATTATTTTTCCCCATAAGAAGTTAGTAATGATGAAACACCTCAGATGCCCATAATCCTGGAGATACACAACTTTCTCTTTGTTCACAAAGTCAGTGGTATCAGCACAGGTTTCCCTGGCTTTCTGTGCACAGAAATCATTCACTCCCAATGTTTATTCAGCCCTTAAAAACAGCAGCATTAATTCAGACTCAAGGACTACAGCAGTGTTTGTGTCTCCATTTCACCCCAGCTCCTCCTCCTTTGGGGGGAAAAAAAAAAAACCAGAGGGCATCTGGAGGTCTGCATTTCTCACTCCTAATGAAAAAAAACATTTTCACACATGGCCTGAAAGGTCCAGAAACTTTATACACACAGATTTCCAGGCACACTTTGGATTCTTGGCTAGAAAAAGGAGGTTTCACCAAGCATGGTTTTTTGTTTGAAGCTTCCTCATGAATGCAACTTACTTTAGTAACTTATGCTGTTGTAAATCTGCTTTTCTCTTGTTTTACAGCCTTTTTGTCTTGTTTCTGCAAGTACCATGAATTTGTAATACTCTGAAAACAGGTCAGTGGTAGATCAGAAACTCTTAATCCCTGGATAAAGATTATTTTAAGATCCCTCTACGCCACATATCAGCAGTATGTTATCAGGGCTTTTGTTTGTTGTTTTTATAATTGCACCAACATGCCCAAATTATCCTTTCAGGATGGTCAAAGGTGAGATGAATAATTCCTAACACCAAATAGTTCAAGGTTAAAGTCTCACTGCTGTCCCTGAGATCCTGTCCACAGCCTCTGCTTTCCTCTGCTGATTGCTTTGCCCTGTTTCCATGTCTAAATTTTCTTCCTCACCTAATCCAGTGCTGTGTGTCTCACCCTGGGATATTAATTTGCATTTTATCACCAGATCAATGGTGTATCTGTTAATTCAGTCCGAGAGAGAAGACAAACACCTCCCTAACTATGTTATCCTACATCTTTTTCACACTTTTTAAACCAGTAGCTGTAGCACTTGCACTCCTTGTGGTTGCTGCCTAATTAATTAATGCAAATATAACAGTGCCATTTGCATTTCCCCAGCTGTTCCCAGAGCTCTGTTCTGAAATCCCTTCGACTTGCAAATGTCCTGCCTGGAACAGGACGTCTGGAGGCAGCTGCCCTGGTTCACACACACCAGCCCCCACCACACTGCAGTACTCATCACCCCTACACACAGCTCAGCCTGGCTGCTCCCCAGCTTTCTCACCTCTAAGCAGAGCAGGGAGCCCAAATAACTCACCTAAATATGAACAACCTCAGTTTGTAAAAGTAAAGTCAGGAGGTGAGAAAAAAAAAAAGTGCTCTTCGAGGTCTGTTTCAAAAATTCCTGCTGAATTTGATGAAATTTTCTCTTCTCACCACTTTATTACTCACAAAGAACTTGCTGGGATGATGGTCCAGGGACCTTTTCTGTGAATGTCATTCTGATCAGGGTGAAAAAACTCAAACTCCATCCATATGTGAATACACATTCTGAAATAATATCCTCCCCCAAGACGCGTTAATGTAAAACCATGCTCCATTATAATGTGCATTATATGACAACTACAGCTTACTTTAATAATCCTTAGAATATTATGAGCAGCCTGCCAAGTATAAAAGCTTTTTTCTGCCATACAGAAGAGAGCAGTTAATTTATAAAGGTGAATAGCAGTTGCTATAAAACATCATGTAATGAAATTGTTACCCATTTTTTTTATACTTCTGCTTACAAGTAGTCACTCAGTATGAATAACTACAACTTAACACTGAAAAGTTCTTCTGAAAGAAAAATCCCTTCGTCTCCCCTCTCCCTTTTGGAGGGGACATTTGGGACAGACAGATCAGACACATGTGCACACACACTTCCCACCACGGTGCTCCTAAGGAAAGATTACTAAGAATTCTGGCATTGTAGGAATTGGGCACTGCAAATATGGCTGGTAATTAATATAACAATGGACTGAGGAACCACTCTGCACACCGGAGAGGAACCTGCAGGATCTGTGCTGTGTTTCCCCAGCTGTTGGCTCCAGTTGAGAAGCAACAGCCGTTTTGAGTCATGGATCACACTTCAGAGAGGTGTTTTTTGGTGAAAGCCACGGTGGTTTGGCAGAGATGGCACAGCCTCATTCACACTATAACCAAAACTGTACAACTGTGTTGTGCATTCTTCACAATTATTCCACTGAAATTACTGGGAAATAAATGTATCTGAAGAGTTGGAAAAGAGTAGCAACCATGAAAGAAAGTGACTCCTGACTGCTGACTCTTAAAATATCACCACTCCCCTGAGCTCAGCTTTGCTACCAAAAATAGGGCTGGGCCAGAGAGAGGAGTACAAAGTAGATGTATCCTGCCTGCTGCTTTCCTAGACAGTGACAAGGGCTGTGAGAAAAGGACTTTCGAGTTTCATCCCTGTGCTGTCACACAAACCCAAAAAGGCTATCAACCTACTGCCAAGACAAACAGTTGGCAGTGCCCATGCAGCTTGGCCAGAGCAAACCCAGCCTTACCTGGCAGACAGAAATCACCTGCAGCTCTGCAGAGTCACCTGCTCTGAAATTTGATTAACCATCAAGGCAAACCTAAATACAAAAGACTAGCAAGAAAGAGTTGTAGGGAAAAAGCAGTAATTACTCCCTGGAAGCACAATCTCCTGACACAGCCAGTTTTTACATTTCCAGGCTGCACAGCAGGTTTCTCTACTCAAGGGCGTCAACACTGGGGACTGATGATTCCATTTGCTGATTTCTTGTTCACCAGCTTTGTGTCAGTTTTAGGTGTCCTTGTTCCTTTCTCCAGAGAGCCCATCAAATATCAGAGTGTGAATTTTTTCAGGAAAGTCTGTAACTTATACACCAACATGTCCCAGACCAGTAAATTGCTCACCAGAGAATTGATTCTTTCCCTCCAGACAGCCTCACTGACAGCTCAACTTACAGCATCAGGCCACAACTTCTGAGAGATAACAAAGCCCTCTTGTTACAGCTCCCAGCATGTTTATTTTAATAGGCTTCTTTTTGTATTGAGAAAGAAAAAATTCATAAACAATTTATAAAATTCACGCTTTTCTGTCAGACTGCTGCAGTGAGAAAAGCCAGGAAAGAACAGTTGCACCTAAACATTAAATTAAGGACACTCAGGCACAAAATGCAGCCTCCTGAGACTGGTAAACCCCAGGGACTACAAAGCAAAGCAGCTGGGTAGGGAGAAAATCTAGCAGAACAGGCCAGCAATCAATTCTGTAGCTGGTGGTGGTAAAACAGCACATGAATGTGGATCATCCTACCCCATAAGCAACCCCACATCTGTGTTACTGGTATTTGTTCTCTCCCACTTATGCCAAGTGGTTCTTTGCAGAAACCCCTCCTTCGGCCTGACAAGAGCAGACAGTTACTACAGTGCTGTGGCTGCATTAAACACAGCACTTATGGTTCATGTGAGATGACTTCTGGAAAACTGAAAGATTTAGCAGAAAATAAAAACCTGAAGTTTTCGGGGAAAGAAAACAGTTCTGAGGTGGAAAAGGCTGAAAACAAATATTTCAGACTGTCTCCTCTGCTGAAAGGTAAAGTGAACCTACCATGTGCCACCCACTTACTGCTGTGGAACTGCTGGGTAGCAGCAAGCAAAAATTAAAAAGAACACCCCAAACAAAGGAATGGAGTTTTTTGGAGGCTGCATTCAAGTACAAGAGACAGGGGAAGCTATGATGGAAAAGCTGACAGAACATGAGCAGTCCACACAGACATTGGGGAATACTTCACACTTCCTTTAGACATGTTTGCTTTCTGCAAAGGGTAAATATCAGTCAGTGCAACTTGTTTACAGTATAGATCGAAGGGGTAACAGCTAAAAAATGGTAGTATTGATCATCCTGGGAACACACAGAGTCTGCAGGCAGCCGTGACTCTCACTGAGCCAGGCCCTGCGTGCAGCAGCAAACAGGCTTCGCTCACACCCTGCCCTGCTCCCTGAAGTGGGACACGTGGGATCTGTCCCGGACACTGTCCCCATGCACACCCCAAAGCACCCCGAGGCTCTGACTCACCCCTGGGTACAAAAAGCTCACACGTGCTTCTGCCACCCCAGCCATGGGCCTGGCCCAAAGCTCCCCAAGCACTGCATCACTGACAAGTGTGTGCAAGTCTTCTGTTTGAAGGGCTGGGGGTATGGATCACTGGACAGGCATTCCCAGAGAGGAGCACAGGGATACAAGGGACTTCAGGTAGACAACGTAAGGCACCAAGAGGGAACAGCAGTGCACACCGTGCCCTGAACTGCTACTGAACCAACAGACTCAGTGCAGCTGAGTAAGCACCTGCAGCCCCTGCTTGTGGTGCCATTTCAGGGAATTTGGGGATTAGGACACAGCTGACTGCAGCTGGTCTAAAACAGCACTGCCTCAGGACTGTGGGTCCTGCCACATCCCTTGCAATGGCTCCAAGGACACTGCTCCGACTGACTTCCCCTCACGGAAAGCAAACAAGCCATTGCCACTGACAGTGTGATCCCTGCAGCTGCTGGGAAAGTTGGGAACGGGCACGCAACAGGAAAATGGGAGGAGTACCCCTGTTGGGACCCAAGCCAATTGTGAAAACCTGACTCCAAACACTTAAAAAATAGCAAGAGTGTTAAAATATATCTTCTGGCAAGAATTAGGTCAGTTTGATGGCAATTCTAAGAACAAAACGGCCCTTCTGAGGACTTCAGGAACAAGAGAGCAAGATTATGGAAATTGGTTCTAATTAGCCTAAAGGACAGACTGGGGACAAGGGGCCAAGCCAGGGAGTAAACATGAAAATGCACATAAGCTGAATGCACGAGCAGTCAATCCATCAGGGGAGACATAAATACAGGCTGTACTTCAGTGTGTAAATAAACATATATATATGTGTGCATTTAAGGGTGCTAGTCTGAACTAATGAGAACATTATACCACATAGCAGAGAAATATTATGCAGCACTAGGAAAGGATTTTAGAAGAAGATTGAAAAGAATATCAAAAGATCAGAGAAATCAAGTGACAAATGATCTCATCTCTAGGTTGAGTGTTATTGTTCAACACATGACAAGCATCCTCCTTGGGCAAAGAGGACTCTCAAGAATGCAGTTTAACAGCCTTGCCTAAAGCATCCTATCAAGGAGTGTAGGTCCTCCTACATCAGGTTCCTAAAACAGGACTTAAACAGACACAACAGTCCCAGCCAGACTGAGAACATCACCTTAAGGTCCCTGTGAGGTGTCAATTCAGCTTCAGCTAAGATGTAACACAGGTAACAAAAACAAACAGGCACAGCAGCAGCTCCCTCAGATCATCTGCCCCTCATTCATGCACTGTCCTAGGCCATGACACAAACTGCCTTTTTGTAGCCACCCAGCTGGAAATAAGCACCAAAGAGAGGTCTGAAAGAGGACACAGCTGTTCTTTTTAGAGTCTGTTACCTCACCAAAATACACAGAAGAGGCAACATAGGAGAGGGCTGCTGCAAACCTTGACAGGGACCTTCCCCTTACTGGGGCCCAGCTGATGAGGCCAAGCTGTGCCAGAGCCTGGGAAGGTGGGACAGCAATGAGCTCCCTCAGCAAGGGAAGCCAAACAGAAACCCCACGAACATTTTTCCATCAGGACAGGCAGCAAACAGGGACTCTGCAGCACAGGACTCTCACACACTGCAAACCTCTGCCACACCTGACAGAAGAATTTTCCATCAGGCCTCACAGCAAACGGGGACTCAGGAGAGTGGGAATCTCATGCAGTAAAAAGCTCTGCCACAGCATAAGGAAAGGAGAGAAAACAGATTGCTCTACTAAGGATAAACAACTTGGGGGAGAAAAGGGGCAGCAGTCCACATGCTATTACAGAAGAGCTTCAAAAAGCAGATGGGGCTGGTGATGAGCTGGGTCTGTGTAACCACAGAGCAGGAAAACCTGCAGCAGAGAGACTGCTGGTGTGGGGACCTGCTGTGAGACTGTCAGTGAGGCAGCCCGTGACAGCAGGGTTTGTTCCCAAACCCAGGAATCTGTGCTATACTTCACTGCATCGTAACTTTGTACTCAATTTGAAATATTTTAATTGCCTTTTTAACAAAGCCATCCTCAATTACGAATGCTTGCTCAACCAGAAAGCTGCCACACCTTGGCAGTTTGATGGCACACTCAGCTCCACAGGCCTTTTTATTTTCTTATTGGCATCTGAATTTCTAATGGACAGTGGATACCCCTGAGATCAAGGTGTGTGAGAAGCCTCAGTGCAGCAGGGGACTGTGCACAGGCAGCCATGAGGCTTCCGGAGGCCAGGTAAAGGACACATCAGTAACGCTGCATTTTGCAACAGCACAACCACAGCTTTTTTGGGTTTTTTTTAAGCATGTTTCTGCATCAGCCTGCTGGAAAGCCTCACATACACCTGCCATGCACTGGGGCACCTCAAACACAGCCCGAGTCTCTGTGCGCCGCTGGCGGTGAGGGGGCTTGGAGCAGTTGTCCCTACCATCCACCCAGCCAACAGCTCCTCTCTTCCACCAGATCCTGGGAAACTGACTGGGGTTTTCTGTGATTTCAGCCACATCTTGAGGCTGGAACTGGCGTTTGAATTGGTGCCAGCAGCACCCTGAACTGCTGGGCTGTGCACAGCTCAGGGCGCTCCAGGGACACTGACACTTCCCCCAGAAGCCCACTCGCTGCCATCTCCCACTTCAGGGAGAATGAGCACACACAAAAAATGTGATCTATTTGTTTAGCATCATTTGATAACAACATTAATTATTTCATCTCTGAGTTAATAAGCAGCAGCTGTAAATAGCCAGAGGCACCGAGTCAGCCTATCGGCTCATCTCATCCAGTCATTTATTAATCTTAAAGGAATGTCCCAGGCATTAAATGAATATTTCTAAATCTCTTGGTTTGTTGGGTATTGTTTTAAAGCAGTTCTCTATTTATAAGCAAATAATGACTGCATGAATATCAAGGCACACTAAAGCTTGACGGAGCTCCACTTCAAGATGCAGTATTAGCAGTGAACACAAGGGCAATGTTTCTATTTTTTCCAGCTAAGTCTTGTCCTCGCAAGCAATGACTCTGCGTTTTCAGCTCGCAGGGCACAAATCCAAGTGTGATCTCATGCAACTGTCAAACCTCTTCTAACAGAAAAAAAGCCTGTGCCAAGAACAGGTAGAGAAATCATAAATAGCTCTCTCAGGAGTTGGTTATACAAGAGAAATATTTCCAGAACACGTTTTTCCTACTATTCTGAAGTTTTAAATGCACAGAGACAGTTCAATGGGCACCTGGTCATCCCTTTAATGTGCCACCAGACAACACAGATTCATTTCACTGCTATGTATGAAACAGCCAGTTGCTGGTGCAAGCAAGACAAATTGCAAACGTTCAGCTTCACAGACAAATAAGGTAGAACCTCCATCACTAATTGTACATGCAAACACCTGGCTAATCAGCCTTTTCAATCTATGGCATAGTGGGACTTTTTACCCTCATCTTTGGATCTTGCCTGGGCTGGTTTCACACCAAAAATACCCATGTCTGTCTCAGCACAGGTGCTTTCAGAGTAGGTGGTTTGAAGGAGGAACTGAAGCAGGTCTAAGGTTTTGCAAAGGTGAGGGGGGAGATGGGGAGCACAGAATCCAACCCAGCCTCTGCAGCTCCCATTTCATCTTGTTCAGCTGCAATGGGATGAAGAAAAACCTCTATTTTGTCAGACCATTCCCCTGCTTACACCCACTGTCATGGAGGACAGGGCTTTGTTTACATGCAACTGCCTTTCCGAAGGAAAACCTGGAGGTTCCACAATGGATTCATCCTGCTGTCTGCATGGATCAATAAAATCTACCAATGTCCCCACTACAGCTCCAGTAGCACACTTAGTAAGGATTTCAAATACTACCAAGGACATGGCACTTGAGCACCTACTTAAGTACTTGCCTGAATTATGGCTCAGGCTGCCACAAAATCTCCAAAGAACAGAAAACTGTTTGAGAGGAGGGACATGAGAACAGAGAGGTCATTTTTCCGAATATGGACTGACTGGTTGGAAGACAAAGCCCCATTTCACCCTGCCACACCCGCAGGAGGGCAGCTGCAAAGCCTGGAGATTTCCAGCCTCAGCTCATCCATGCACAACAACCATTGCTCACGTTGTGTGAGGAATATCAGAAACTCTGAACACTAAACACAGCGATACACAGGAGGCAGTTTTACAGCCGGAGTTGAGAAAATCTCATGGAAATACAAAATTTGTCTGTGCAAATTTAAAAGCTCTAATTTACCAAGAACATTTACACACACCCATACAAAGAAACAGCTCAGGTCCTGTACTGAAGCATAGCTCCAGCACTCTGGGTGAGGTTCATGCTACTTTTGTTGTCCCCCTGAGTCAGAAATGAGAGCCCAATGTCATTAACATTATGCTACCAACACTCTCAGGCTTTATGAAAATATAAAGAAACACTCGTACTCACTGTATTCTCCTGCATTAATGTTTAGGATGGAATAACCTTGTCCTGCTGCAACCTACACGCTCACTAAAATAAGTTTTGTCAGTTTATACTCACACAGACAAACTGCAGTCACGACAAAATGCCAGAATGGAGTAACACCGAGCTTTTTTGGGAGGTAAAAAAGAAAAAATACACACAGCCCCAGCAAAACAGCTATCAAGAAAACCTGTGAGTTCTTTATGTTTAATTTACGACATTTAGTCTGGACATCCAGTCTTGTTACCTTGGGAGTTACTAGGGTGTAACTACAGAGGTAACTGTAATACCTAGATAAGCTCCAAGAGAAAAAGCAGCTTATTGCTCAAACTTCATAAGCAGAAATATCATGACTCAATGACTGTGAAACATTTTAGTTATCTTTCTAGACTTTCTAGCTCACCCTTTGATCCCTGAATGGAAATGTCTCCAAGAGGCAGAGGGTGCAGCAGAGTAACTTGGGAAGCACATGGCCTTCAGTGCCACTCCTGCAAGGCTACAGGACTAAACTCTGTCTCCTCATGGTCACCTGCAGTTAAGTGAAGTCAGGGAATGTGCTTCCCTGGGAACACCAGAAGATTTGCTGAACCAAACAGGCAAAGTAACAAGATGAACCTGAATCCCTGTCGTTAAATGGGATACCACCTTTCTTACGGGTGAATCTCCAGTGCAGTAAAGACATGAGTAGAAATTACTGCAGCAAACAATTTTTTGTTCTGTCACTTGTTTTTAATCACACAGTGGAAAGATAAATAAACTGATCCTTCTGGGAGATGGGCAGCTCTGCGTTGTTCCTTGGGGGTAGAAAACGACTGGCATGGCCTTCTCCATGAACTTTGGCAAAAAGGAGTCCAGTGTTTGTTAAATGAAGTCTGCTGAACACCATAAGCAACTACCCTGCAGAATAATTTCAGACTAGAAATCAGGTTAAAAAAAATTTCTTTGCTCTGCCCAAGAGCTTTATACTGAAATTAGCCTTGAAATAACTTACAGTTCTGGTTCTAATTTTTTTGTATCATTCCATGTAGTGCTGCACTCCTGGTGAGGTCTTCATTCATGTTATGGAATGGTTGACCCCAGTGAGAGAAGGTAACATCCAGCAGCACATGAAAAGGTGCTCACCCCTTGGAGCTGCACATTCTGCAGATCTGGAGTTCAGTATCGTCTCTAACTTCTATTATGAGTCCCCATGACAAATTCACTGCAAGATGCTGAGTGGTCAGTCAGTGCTCCCTCCATCACTTAACACATGCCCTATTTTAATATTTTCTTTTTTTCACTGTTGTCTTTGTTTGGTTTCACTGACTATAGATGAGACATTTTGTTTTTCAGGAAAACCAAGTTGTTTGAATATCATATCCACTAATAAACAAAATAAAAATAGAAGCGTTAGCCCAGAAAAACAAAGGCTGAAAGGGATATAGGATCTCTAAATAAATCAGGAGTGTAAACATCACAGAAACAACTAAAGACCTATCTGGTAGAAGAATAACAGATGCAAGTTTACATTAATAATCTAGAATTGTGAAATAAGCTTCTTGAGCCTTAGCTCTTGGTTGATCAAAAGGGGGCAACAGGGCAAAGCTTGACCAGTATCTTTCAAAATCATCCATGGTCTGCAGAAAGTAACTTCACTGAGTATATGCAGAATTACCCATATATCCCTTTGTCCAGACACCAGAAACCAGTCCAATTTACAGACTTGTCAATATGCAGTTTTCAAGACTGTAATGAAAACAGTTGTTATCCAAATTAATATAATCTCTGATGCAGTGTAAAAACTAGCAATAATGCTTGTCATGTTTAACTCAAAGCTAATTTAAATAAAATACAAAAGATAATGCTCATTAAATCCAAGCCTCATTTTGTTGAAGCCAAATCAGCAAACGCTGTCATGCCCACTTGGAAGTTTAGACACTAACAAAACAAAAGCTTTAAATGTGAGAAATTAAATTTTTGGGCAAAATCATTTTCCGTTAGGAATTCTGGTTTGATCTCAGGGAGGATTTTGGTAGCCAACTGGTGGAAGACACCCACAGTGGAGCACAAATGTTCTTGGCCAAACCCCTTCTCCTGCAGCACAGTCTACAGGCAGAAGCAGGAATGAAGGCAGGGCTGAACAAAAGACATTTATAAAGTTTTTTCTGCTGAACATATGCCAGCTGGAAGTTCCACTTGTATGCTTGAGTAGCACCAGGCAGCTGCACCACTAGTGAGGATTTGGCCCATGGCAAGCAAAATGTAAGGCCATCAGTGAACAAGTATACATGGCATTACTGCAGTCTGTGTCAATCTACAGGCACTTTACTGCAGGTAACCACTCTGCAATTAGGATTTAAAATAGTATTTGTCTTACTTTAGTTTGCTGTATTACTTAAGTCTTTTTAAGGCAGAAAGGGCACAAGCTACTGCTCTAATTTAAATAGTTATATTCTGTCCAGCTGAAATGCATAACTGTATTCAAACTGAAACCTGGCCAGTATATTCTGTGAAATAATCCAAGGAACCTTAGTGGTCTCATTCAGAAAACAATTTCTGCAGCTTTGCAGTGCCCCACAGCCCTGGCAATGTGGAATATGACTGACAAGGAAGGGTGTCATCTCTGCCCAGCAGCCCCATCTCCTGTGGCTTTGAGGGTTTTTTTGGTAGGTCTCCAAGTCAAAAATTAAGCCTGACCCAACACAGTTAATGAGATGCAAAAAAGCTGTAAAGATGGTATTTACTGCTTCTGTTCAGTGTTTCTGGTTCTGAATTCAGAAAGCTGAACAGCAAGGTTCTGAGCAACGGGGATTGAGCTACAGAAGAGCACAGCATTACTCCAGCAAGGAGAACTGGTAATGCTGCATGAGTGGATGGACAAAGAATCAGCAAATCAGATTCGTTTCTCAAATTTATTTTCTGAAAAAGGGTTTTGTCCCTTTATTTTTAGTTAAGATTGGCTTCAACTGGAAGCCAGTGGCCTCCTTTGAGCGATGCCAAACTAGAATAACGAGACACAACATATAAAACAGGACAGTCAAATTGAGGCAGCCAGCCTAGCTCCTGCTCTTGCACAATTATATAATTTCTTAATTCTAAACATTTTAGACTACAAGGAGGTTGTTTTATTAAAAGCCACAGACACTGGCAGTCCTCACATACATATGCACAAAGGTAATCAAACTCCTAACAGCAGTGACAAAGCTTGCCAAGCAACATTCAGACTTTGGAAACCATCCATGGAATCGTAACTGGAAGGCTTGTGTGAGGAAAGAGGCAGAGCAGAACCCACGATGCAGATCAATGATGTTACTGTGGTCAGTCGTGTCCCAAGGGACAGCACAGCCCGCTGCACAATACGAACAGGCTGCCTGAGTCTCCAGACACTCCTGCACTTACCAAGTCTACTCATGAACTGTTAGGTAACACTAATGAAGCTTCTTTAACAAGAAAAACAGCAAAGAAAACAACTCAAGAATCTTTAAAGGTGGTTGTGGTAGACAAATGTAGATTTTCCCTTCCGATTTTGTGTTTCGGGGGTTTTTTTAACCAGAAAGATCACATTTAAGAAATAAAGAATTAAGGCTTTGTCCACATCAGACATTTGTCCTAAAGCAATAAAATCCCTTCAACTGAAATCACCACCCTGCTGAAGTTAAAAATGGCAACTTCAGACTGCATTTCATGCACAGACCATTCCCAAATGCACTCACTGCCCAAACCAGTATCAGATACTCACCCTATGCATGTTCTAGTACACAGCTGAGTCCAAGTATAGCCTTAATTTCAATGTAGAAAAGCCAAAACTTCCCTAATGCTTGGTAGCAATAGCACATTTTTAATACCCGACACCTCTAGATCTTTCCACAGATGTCACTAAGTAAAATGCAATCTATACATGGCACGAAGTGCTGATAAATCAAATGTCCACCAGAAGTCAGTTCATTTCACTAATCTGACCAGAAGAAGAGTAAGACAACCCATTTCAGACACTTGAATGGTATGAGCTGACCCACCAAGCACCAGAGCCACCATGGAGTGACTGCAGAGAACATGGCTCCATGTGGAAAACAGGAGGGAAAAGCTAAACAATCCCTTTTTGGCAGCAGTGGATGATTAGATCAGACCTCCTTGTCCCAGAAACATCTACACACACAACACTGAGCACAAGGCACACCTCATTTTTGCCTGGTTTCAGCCAACGGTCTGCTGAACACCGAGACAGCCTCCGAGCCCCTCCTCAGGCTTTGGCTGTGCTCATTCCTGAGCTGGGCCTGCTGAAGTCATTATTTTTAAGTGCTGGAGCAGGACCCTGCCATCAAGTTAAACAAACACAGATGCTGCTTTCTCCACATGCCAGAGGTGTACACAGCCCACCACAGGAGCACTGACGGGTTCCACCAGTACTGGTGTGGGAAGGCCCCAGGAGAGGACTGTGTGGTGTCCTTAGGCAGTGGCACTTTCTGTAGGGACTTGGAAAGTACCCTTCTCCCCCCAGAAAGGCTGCAGAAGTCCAAACTGCTCAAGTTACTGACGCACTCAGATAAACTCTCCTGTACCAAAAAAAGCCTTATGCTGACAAAAGGACAGGCAGGTTTCCCTCAGCCTGCAGTACACTTCACGTTTGACTCATCACCCTGAGGTGGAAACACTTGCCTGATCCCTCAACACCAACAGCCTGTTTGGTAGCATCTGTTATGTAGTTGTTACTACCATTTTCCCAGTTTTTGCTTTCCAATAAAAACACCACCGTGCCAGCAGCGCTGCTTGCAGGAGTCTCCATCTGCGTGATGTGACCGGAGCAAAGAACACAGTGACCCCAGGATATCACGTTCTGAGTCCTGTGCAAAAACTCCTGCTGGCACACAGGCAGGATCCAATTCACTCCTTTAACAGAGGCAGTTGGTCATTTTTCAGCTGCAGCACATTGAGGAGACACACAGAGATGAAATTCAGTGTTACAGCTGGAAGTTGGGCAGTCCGGCCTTCACCTGGCTGTAATCCAGTCAGTGGTATGTCCCCCCCACCCCCCCAAAAAGCAGGGATAAAACACCCTCCTTTCCTACCTCAGTCTAACACTTCAGCTCTTTTTCAGTTCATCAGCTCAGAGTAAATGACAGCTACATAAAGACACTTCAGGAGCCACTATATATAGGGTGAAGTGAACTTTTCCCCAGGAACCTCTAGATCTAGGTCATCTTGCTTCTTCTGGGAGGCAGAAAAAACCAGGTTACTCATTGAACAAGAATACAGTTTCTAAAGGAAATAAAAGATTACTTGGAGCATGAAATCTTGTGTGGATAGTATTTTTTTGTTTCCTAAAGGACTTTTAAAAACAAAACTCACCATGAAACACTGTCTGTTTGAATACCTGACTCCATCCACTTTAAACTGAGAAACTCACTATATTTACAGAAAGAATGGGCATTCTTTAGTAAACTTACTTTCAGTAGTTTAGCCACACAGTAAAGTAAATACAAATTCAGGTCTCAGGAATTTCAGGGAATTCGTCTATATTCAGAAATAATGTAAAATCCCTCCCTGCACCTCATCTGTGATTCTTACAGGAGGCTGGATGATTACACACAACCCAGCACAGCTCCAGGTGAGCTTTCATATGAATCCACTCCAATGGATTAAATATCATGCTCCCACTTCCAATCAAGGGCAGGTGGGAGAATAACCAAGCATCTCACTCAGGTTTGGGCCAAGGGCCACCATCTAACTCAGCCCAGCCTCTGGGGTGCCTGGCCAGCCCAGCCACCGCAGCAACATGAAGGCTGAAGAGCTGGGAGACCAGGGCAGGAAGAGTTTCCTCAGCTCGGGACAGACCTCAGTGCAACACCACCTCGGCAGTGCTCCTCGCCTGCTTCCAATCAGCAGATCCCTAAAAACTGTCAAGTAGAGGTGTGGGCCTGTATTTCAGTTTAGTGACTACAGAGGAGATTTCATTAGCTCCTGTGAGCACAATCAAAACAGCCCACAGAGGCTTGGAGAGCCAGGAACTGAGAGGTGAAAAAGCACTAACCAAGAAAAGAATTAACAGTTAATTTAAAGTTAAGTATTTGTGCTTGAATTTTAAAACTGATTCTCTTCCCTTCCAAGAAGAGTAATATACTTTCAAGGACACCATTCTCCACGGGACAACCCACAACTGCCTCAAGGTCTCCAAATATATAGATGCAACATTAAAGAACTCTGTGAAGCAGAAACTAAAGCAATGTCTTAGTCATATTTCATAAGCTAAACTGAAGATAAATGGATGCAACTGCAATACAAATCATAATATTTAAACAGAAAACAACCAAGGGAAATCCCAAAACATCAGAAACTGGCAATGGCAATTAAGCAAGACTACAACAGTGCACAAAATAAAGTCTACAGATGTTAAAATATTAATTTCAGTGTCTTAACTAAATCTGAATTTAGAGCATTAGTTTGCTGAGCCTTTTATGTATTTTCCACTGAATACAGCAGTTTACTGCTTTTTATTAAGCAACAGTGCAGACCAAACCAGTTTAGCAGTTTGGTACATCTGCAGTCAAGCAATGCTTGCACACATTTGTTCAAAACCTGAGAGCAATCGCGTCTCTTTCTGAACTTTAAATAAAATTAATGCATTCAGGCAAAATAAATAGTAGTCTTAATCCATATTGCAAAATTACACGATGTCTGAATTAAAGATTTCGACAACTATGTTCATAAAACACTGTGATTAACGTTCAGTGCACAGAACAAGCTCTGGATCTGGCTTTAATTACAGTGATGAATAAAAGTCAGACACAGGCATTGGCCCAGAGTATTCATGCATTATACTGTCCCATAGATACCGAATAATGGGATCTGATGCACTTTGATCTCTTAGATAAGCCTCCCACAGCTCTGAAACAGAAAGGGCAAGAGCACCCAACCTCATCCAATTCTGCAGTGTTCGCACACTGAGTCACAAGAGATTTGTATCCCCGCTACCAAGATACATCTTATAGGAATAAATACAGAGAAATATTGCTCCATTTCCTTCTGGCTAGAGCTTGTACACAAATCATCTGGAGAGCCACACAGAGTTAAAGTGGTGAGGACTACAGGGACACTTTACAGTCTCCACAGAGCTATTTATACTTGGACAGTAGTCATGTTATAATATATTTGTGGGATATATTCTAGTCTGATTTTCTCTTCTAATGCAGTTTTGCCATGACACAGATTAGAAGCTGGCGGCATGTGCTAGATGTAATGGTTTTAATCATGGTTGCAGAATGGTCAATTCCTTACTTTTGTCCAAACCAGCACAGACTGACTCATTTTTTGCTTACAACTGGATAGTCAAGCAGCTTCATTAAATTTTATTAGTCATAAACCAGGCATTTGCTTGATGCTTCTAGGACCTCTCTTAGCAGTCCAAACTCCACTGGCATGTGGGCTAGCTACAGTCCCAAGCTCTGGGAAACACAGCCCTACCAGCCAGCTGAGACTTGCCTTTAACTGAGGCTGAAGTTGTCCCTGCATGAGCTTTTGGCCTCGAAGTGCAGGGTACTACATGCAAGGACTGCTCTTGAACCTTGCCTCTAGAAATACAAATTGCTCCCTCTGAGCAAAGAGCAGATGAGAGGACACGGAGGCCACTCCAGCGTCCAAAAATACAACCAAGGGAAACAGGTTTCAGTATTGCAAGGATAATAGTCTGCACATTCATCACTGCATGCTGGGACTAAGGGAGGAACTGAATCTCCTGAGTCACAGTTTCTCTCATCCTTCCAACAGTTTCAGTCCTCCCCTGGGCACCTCAGGTCTACATCATCCCTCAACCAAGCCAATGGCTAAAACCAGAGGGAAGACGAGAAGGCTCAAAAAGCAGCCTGGCCTGTGACAGGGGGTACGTGTGTGTGCAAATGTGCACAGAGCCCGCGTGAGCGCTGCGGTGGATCAGCAGAGTGCCCAACGCAATAACCCAGCTGGTTGTGATTTGGCAGACGCAACCGCGGTTAAAGGATGGCTCTTTTATCTGCTCCTCCAGTCGCTGCACGCATCTGCTCTTTGTCCATGTCACCGTGTGTGGATCCTGGCCCAGCAGCTTTTATGCCACCGGCATTCTGACCTTCTTCTTCACTGATGAGAAACAGAGTGGTTGGCAGATTCCTATGGAGGGGCTGGTAAATAAAATAATCGCTCTCTGTAACTGTTTGGTCTCTTGGAGATTGTTTCATTAGTTCATAGGAAAGTCACAGTTGATTTGCTTTAGTCCATTCCACAGATCATTATCTCTTTAAAACATAAAAGTGGTTTATTTTCCGTGGGTCAGAAACTGACTCCAGATGTACAGCCAGCAACAGCTGATCACAGCACTGAACCCAAGGTACATACGGGAAACATATGGGAAGAGCTTCCTAAACGCATGGTGGTCCTAGGTTTTAGGGAGGGTGGTATTGCATGTTTGGGTTGGCTTGTCCAAAAGAATGCATGATCTTCCAGCATAGCAAAGATTCATCACCCTGATTAAGCAAGATTTCTTATTACCATCTCCACAGACTCTTCATCCTACTAATCAAGCATCTGGAATGCAGGCTGCCAAATAAATGCTGAACTATCAGATTCCAAAACAGATTTTAGGAGACTTATCTACTGCCTTAAACAGATCTTCTGATAAAGCTCCCTCCCTCCAGCACCAGGTTTGCCATAAATTTCTGCAGAGGTTCCTTTTGTAATAGAGGAACATTATTTTATTAAAATCAAATTACCATTGAACACTTTAAAAACTTGAATTAAATTACTAAGCATGCCTGCACTAAAGATAAACTTTATTACTCCTCCACTCCTCATTTTACAGTGAAGAAGCTAAAGCACAGAGTAGTTAAGTGGTTTGCTAAAGTTACAAACAGAACAGAAGACATTAAATAAGGATGATGATGGCTAACCCTAGGGCTGTTAGAGTGGGGTTTTTTGGTGGATTTTGTTTCGTTTAGTCTTGGGGCTGGGACTTTTTTTGGTTGAAGTGCAGCTTTGCCCAGCAAGAAGTTACACAACTCTAGCTCTGCTGGGACAGGTCACTGCTACAGCTATCCCCCAAGAGGCAGGCAGAACACGACAGCATCTTCTACAAAAACACATCCTACCTGCAGGGGGGAACAAGACACATCTTGGCTTCTGAGACCTTCATAATGTCAGGGCCAATTTTTCTTGTGGTCTAAGTCGAGATCGAAGCCTTTCAGAGTCAAGAGAACAGTGACTCTTCAGCTTTTTCCCCCAAAAAGGGTTCATTCTTACTCAACCATGACATCCCTAAACACCTGCTCATTTTGTAATTCTTTAGTCTCTGAGGAACTGCTTCATTAGCTCATAGAAAGTCATGGCTAATTTGCTTTAGTCTACTCCACAGACTATTACTTGTCCAAAATACAAATATGTTTCTCTGTGCATATGGGGAGGCAGAAACAAGGACAAGCACAAGGACTGGAAGACACAAGTCTGCCACAAGCAAGAGGTGTTATTTTTAGTTTCTTTGCCTTACATTCTGCAACCAGTTTGACTACAGCCATTAACAGGGCCTGCAGAAGTATTCATCAAGCTGAGCTTCCTTCCTTTGTTGAAGTGATGAACAGGGACACAGGACAACAGGGACAGACTCTGTAGAGCATCTTGAGCCAACTTAAGACACTTCTTACAGAATTCCACGTGAAGCAGAAAGCAATACTCTGTTAAATGGGATTATAAACATATTATCTTCTTTTCATAATACCCCTTGGAAGATCTTCTGGACAGAGTGGTTAGGAACAGATCCTTACCAACTTCCAACTCCACAATAAATCTAGAAACCAGCTCTAATTTTATAAGAAAGGTGGTAACACATAGAACTCAAACATTAGCATACTCTTCCCATTTCCTCCAGCCATGCCTAACACATTTTTAACCAACTGTAGTTTAAAATCTATTTTAAGCAGATAAAGCATTACAATATTCAACCAATATTAATTAAAAATATTCATTTAAACTGTTTATGAATAGGTATTTTCAAGATTGAAATTACTTAACTCTGTGATACCATCTGGTATCCTTTACTTTCAGGTCTGTCTTCCTTCCTCTCTTCTCCCTCTGCCCCACCAGCAAAATGAAAGACAGGCCCCATCAGCCAGTGTGGCAGGCTATGCTGAAACCAATATGCATTAAGACAGGAAACACAGGTGCAGGTTTTTTCTAACTGTTGTCTAAAAAGGAAGTTTAGACTTAGCATCCTCAGAAACTTTTCACCTAGAACTGATTACCAGCAATACAGTTCTCAAGACAACTTGCTAAATTCTTCAGCTGTGGAAGAATAAGAAGTGTCATGGCATATTGTTCACTAAGCAAGTAATCTTGAAAGCTACTATAATGACATTCATAATACATATATTTCATTACTGTATGGAAAATAACTGTATAGCCCTATACTGATATTAAAAAAAGGTTTATTGCATTGCATATACAAATAATTTACCAGAACTGCAGCATAAAACATGGAACACGTACAGCTTTTCTGAATGCAGGTGTAAATTACATAATAACTATTTATCATGAGTGACTTTATCACTTAATGCTTGGTCTTTCACAGATAAAATGTTATTCCAGAAAGCTACAAAAACATTCCTTCATTTCTGAGAATGCTTGAGTGACACCATATGTAATTCATTCTCGTCCTTGAGGAGAAGCACCAAACATCACTGGCTACTCTACCATTTCTTATCCATGCAGCAAACTCTCAATTTCAGCTCCTCCATCACTTTCCTTCCTCATGGCAGCTTATTTTCACCTCGGGCACTGCTGCCAGAAGGCACCAACCAGCAACACAGCAACAAAAACAAAGGGTTTGAAGCCCTTTGAAGTTTCCAGCAGACTAAGGAATTGCGGACTGGAGTGATATTTCAGTTCACATCCACAAGTGCAATTCTAATTCATACACATCATCACCAAGATGTGGAGGACAAGCAGAAAAAAGAGCAAGACATGCAGAGGCAACTTTTAAATATACTGCTTTCTCTTATATGGAAGTAACCCTGCTAGCTGGTTTGCTTTATTTCATGGATAGCTTTCTGTATGTAACATTTTCCCATTGCATCTTTCCCCCTTTTATGCTGTTCCAACATAGATCAAGAGTTCCAGCTTTGCACAACCACTCCATGGTAGACTATAACCTGTTACACTACCACAGTCTCCTTTCTTGTACAATACAAGAAGTCACAGATGATAAATCACTTCCGTTGGGGCCCAGGGGAATTTTTGTTCAGCTCTTTCTATAAATGGCTGCAACTCCTAGACCAGAATTCATTTGGCTAGCAATTTTTAATTATATTAATTACCATGCCTTTGAAAAGACAGCATCAGAACACCAATGTAACTATATTACTTAAGTCACAAGGAGAGAGTAACAAAGGCTTGGTTTCTCTCTTGAGCAAAAAATATCCAACACTCCCATCCACAGGGCAAGCTTCACATAGAAATGCAGTGGGCTCTTTCAAGAAGATTCTCTGACTGTTCAAACTGGGCACTTCTTCAGCATCTCCAGAGCTGCACCTACCATGCTGTGCTCCTCACTGGCCTGTGGCACCGCCAGGACAGGCTGATGTGCCACCTCCCTGAACTGGGAACAGCTGGAATGAAGCACGACAAGCCAGAGGGATGAGGATGTGCACAGTGTGTACAGGTGACACTCAGCTTGGAGGAGGCCCAAGGAGGCTATTGCAGCAACCTCAGCTTTAAGAGAAGCCATGAGACATCCTAAATTACGCTTTCAAAACCTGCTGTCCCCAACAGCTTTTGGAGGATTATGGGAGCACAGCATTGGGTTAAGCTCCTGTTTGTGATCTCTCGTCTCATTTTGTGCCTACAGCCAAATCAAATGAGTATCCAGGCCAAAAGGTTTTAAATTAATCCCCCCAAAAAAAAAAAAAAAAAAAAGAAAAAATCCACTAGATTCACTGAAACATTTTATCTTGGCCTGTAAGACAACACATGATGGTACGAAGTACCAGAGGGTACTCTGGAGCTCTGCAGGTAAAATACTTTATCAGTTTATCTACCACATCAACATATCAAACGAGCTAGTATGAGGTTACTATCAACAACAAGATCTTGTGCTTATTTCTCATGCTTTTAGCAAGTGTCATGCATTTTTTTTAGAAGACTGCAGTGTATTTTGTCCACAGAAATATTTTATAGAAACTTCAGGAGAAAAGGTGCAAAGCATTTTGTACTTTACTGGGTAAAAATTCCAAAATTTAACAAAATGGCAAATTATTTCCTACAGCTATTAAGGAACTATTCAAGAACAGAAATACGAGGCAAGGATTAAGAAAAGGGACACATCTGTTCTGCAAAATAAAAAAAAAAGTCTTGAGGAGAACTATTAGAATAAGAGAAACTGAAAAAAACCCAGTGAACTTGTACAGAAAAACAGCAGAAGGCATATTGCCAACAGATGGTGAAGAAGTCATACACCAAAAAGGAAAACAAAGTTGAAAGCATACTCAATTTTGAGGACTTGAGAAAAAAAAAACAAAACCAAAGCTAACTCCTTCCTAATCACAGATTCCCTGGATAAAAATGGAGCTGCATGTTCTTAACACTTAGGAAAGCAGTTGTAATTTCTGGGTTCTAAAATGGAGGCATTCAAAATTAGCGTCTGTCTACAAAAATGTTGGTCCACTCTTGAAATCACTTCCTTCCTCCCTGCTATGAAAACACACTCTTTTTTTGGTGTGTTTTCATTTTTTCTCGTGTTAGTGGTTAAGCTCAATGCACTGGAAAATATTTGATACTTTAATGGGCCACTTTCTTATTAATTCAGATATCTGTTTAAAAAGATGCTTCCTCTCTGAGGCCTTTCTGCAGCAGCTGGTAACAGGTATTGCCACAGGAACCAAGAGACAGGTATTTACAGAGCCTCTCAATGGAAGTTATTCCCCATTATTCTATGTGTCCATACTGTCAATCCAATTCTCAATCTGACTTCTGGAAGTAGGAATCTTACACAGCCAGTTTAATAGCACTCGCTGATCAAAGGAATTTGACATGCAATTTTTACTGGGTGTACATTTTGCAGTTGGAACTCAATAGGTAAATAAATATTAAGGCATAACAAGAGTCCCACATGAACAGCCCTAGCACAATCCTGTCAGAACACAAAAAAGTAGTTTAATAATACAGAAGTCATCTTCTACAACTGCGTATCTTCCCCCAGCAAACTTCCTTCCCTTAGCTTGCAAGAGCTATTCAGGAAGCTGACACACTGTTGCTGCAAACCCAAGAGCAACAGACACATCAGATTTTACTCTCTTCTAAAATATGCAGCTGACGTTTCAGCAGCTGGCTTCAAAACTGTTCACCTTCCAGTTTCTCAAGGCTAGTTGCCACAAGTTTTCAAACTTGCTTTATCCCCTTCCTTGCTTTCATTCCTAATGTCTACACATTATACACTAACTCTGGTTAAGACACAGAAAGAAGTAATTACCAGGAACAAGGGCACAACTCTCCCATTTGTAACACTGACTCTGAGCAGCCACTTGAAAGTTAAAATGGGTGACTTACTTCTAGAACAAAAGTAATACTGGAGCACCAGCAATTGTTCATACTTAAGAGTTCTGTGTATCTTGTAAACATTAACTAATTTAAAGTTATAAATCCCCTCAACCTCTAAAGTGCACAAAACCCTGCGTAATACTGTAGCTAAGGCCTATCTTTTTTTTTTAAGTCACAATCCATTGTGGTTCAAAATCTGTGGAAAGAGTAGCTTTGATTTTGACTATGAGACACTAAAAGCTACCCTAAGGTGAAGCTTTAGGAACTGCTAGGATCAGTGGAGGAGTTTTCAGGACAGACAGTGATGTTTGACACAGCCAAGTGCCTGTGGGCACATCACCTGATGCTGCACAGCTTCAGCTGAGGGAAGGTTTGCTATGAATACACTTACTCGATAATAGACACCTGTGGGTTCGTGTATTTTACATCTGTCGGGTTCTCAGTCAACCATCCACACTTACAGACAAGTTCTCCATCAAGAAAAAAAAATTTTAAAAACCTCTGACGACAGAGGAAGAGTCCTTATCTACGCCAACATCCACACTAGAAGGCCTGCATAAGGCATGTACCTGACTCTTACAAGAGCTAACAGGTTGCTTTCAAGGGAAAGAGCAATGAAAAAAAATCTCCACAAATCTTCCTAGAATCACAGATATAAGTGCAATAAATTGCACAGTCAAACTTTTTATGCTGATTTGACAAAAATACAATAAATATCTAAACCTCATGGACCATTCAGGCTTAATTTAGAACAACATAACCTTTAAAAAACTTGATTGGCCACCAAGCATTTCCTACTTACTGGACTTCAGCAGACATAGCTCAGAAATCAGAACACAAAAATTCCTCATGGAATTTATTGTGACATTCAGCTTTCACACCCAAACAAAACAATCAGGCACACAATGCCAAGAAACATCAGTGCAGCTTCGGGGCACCAGCAAGGGCTGCTACGTGTCAGGCTTCTCTTCAACACTCACGGGGCTCCTACCAGGGTGGAATTCTTGAACTCGCTAAAGCATTTGTAGATTACACGCCTGTCCGGTTAAACGCTTCCTGCAATTTTGTTAATTATACATCAGGGTCTGCAATTAGGGAATGACTCCCATCCTAGAAAACATACAGCTCTCAAGTCACCCCCCAGAATGTGTGTCTCTACTGCCGTTTCTGTATGCCTCTGGTACGTATGCTATTATCCCAGACTGGAAAATACTTTCAAAACTTGAATAGAATGCGCAGTTCTACCGCTGGATGGTTTTCCTTTTCGTTTTTCAGTGCTGTAGACTACTTGTTTAGGTCAATACACATTTCTGTAGACGGGGGGGGGAGATCTCCGGCAGCAGACAAGTGCAACCCCAAGTTCAGGCTCCCTTTCCGTGTCCATCCCTTCCAGAGGCAGCCAAGCGCAGGCTTTCACACCAACGCCATCCCCCCTCCACATCGGCATTATCCTCCGCTGTCAGCAAAGCCACCAGAGCAAATACGCGGCCTTTTCCTTCTCTCCCCCTTGATTCGTCATCAAGATGCAAATTAACAGATTCTTTCACAGACAGAAAAAAAACCCAAAAACCAAAAAACCCATCGAACAATGGGAGACACTTCCCCGCCGGTGCCCCACAGGACGGAGGGAAACAGGATCCCCTGCGCTGGGGGAGTTACTTAGTGGGGATCAGCTGCTGCTAAAAATACGGGAGCGGTGCGAGCGGGCCCGGGCAAAGCCCGGGCAGGGCCCGCGGTCCCCGTCCCGGAGCGTCCCCGCGCCAGACGGTGATGTCACCGCCGGCGGCAACAAAGGACGCGGCACCGGCCNCGCCCTCAGCCTCCCCGCCGCAGCGCGCAGCCCGCAGCCGCCCCGCCGGGGAGGCTCATGCCAGCCCCGGCCCTAAGCGGCTTAGCAGCTGCAGCCCGGCCGCCTCTCGCTCCGCAGCCGCCCCGACCCCCGAGCCGGAGGGGCGGCAGGACGGGCCTCCCACCCCCCGTGGGGCAGCGGGCTCCGGTGGGTCCGCCCGCCCCGCGGCTGCCCGGCGCGGTTCTGCTTCCCGGTCACCAGCTCCCTGCGCACTGGGCTTTGTCGCACGGGCCGCCCTGGCTCCTCCTCTTACCCCTCCCCGCCGGGCCCGGGGAGCAGCCGCGGGGCCTCGCTGGGCTCCGCGCCCCCCGGCCCCGCCGCGGGGACAACCCTGCCCGCCCCCGACGGAACGAGGCGGGACGGGACGGACTGGGGGACCCAGCCGCCTGCTGGGCTCCCCCGGCCCCAAAATGGTGGGAGCCGCTTCGCTCCGCCCCCGAGCGCGGTGTTTGTTTGTGTTCCGGGCATGGCGGAGCCGGCCGCCGCTCGGCCCGGCGGGGCGGGACAGGGCGGGATGGCGGCGGGGAGCCCCGCAGCACCCGGCCCACCCCGGCTGAGGGGTTTGTGCGGGGCCCAGGCACCTTCCCAAGGGTTCCCCCGCGGGCGGGTCCCCAGGCAGGGAAGGGGTTCCCCGTGCTGGTCGCTGGCGTGACCCGAGAGGCACGGTCAGTGTAGGCACAGGGCAGTGAAGCCCAGAGTGGAGCAAAATCAGCAGCAAGCACTTGGCTTTAGCGATTCTAAAGGTTTTTTTTATGTGGTGAGCAGGTACTCTAATAGGCCATATATTTAGCTCCTTTTTTTTTTTTTTCCTTCGTAAAAATATATCCATACTTGGATATAAGTATAGGTAAGTACTGATAAATGCAAATTTGAGGGCAGTGAATGCTCCTGTGTCACTGTGTTAGTGTGCCAGCACTGACCCACACAGAGGGGAATATACAATGGTCCTGTTAGTGTTCTTTGGTTCCTGAAAATGCATCCTTAGCCTTCAGATTCACACCATGGAAAATACTTTAAAATCCAATTTTTAAAGTGAAGTATTTTTTAAAGTGAAGCAATAGATGAAAGACCCAGAGCAGCTGCAAAGTCCAGTCTGTAAAGCAGTACAGCGTGGCTGCTGCTTATCAGCCAGTTCTCTGCTGATACAGCTCGGGCCTGCTTTGCACCTCCTTGGTTCAGAATATCTCCGGACCTGTTGTTCACAGTGATGTATTTGGCTCCACAACCTTTGCTGGTGTGGCAAAGACCCCTGTCTGGGATCAGAATTTTTGCTGATTATGAGTTCATTCTTGTAGATTTAATTTTATTATTGTTTAGAGTGGTTTGTTTTGCTGCTTATCAATGGGTAAGTTAAACAGCCCTGGTGTAAAGCCTGTGATTGCTGCCATTTATGGTGTTCTAACACAGTTTCAGGCTTTTCAAGGAAACTGAAACTGAAAATGGGGCAGGATTGTGACTGTTGCTCAAGACAGAGAGGCTTTGCAATGGTGCAGTGTAAATAATCACTGTTGTACGTGGCTTGCTCATTTGGGTATTTATCCTATGAGTCTGTTGGCTTTGGTTTAATAGAATTAGGCAAGCAATTGTTGGAGGGGATCCAGCGAACCACTGCCTCACCCAGTTGTGATTTCAAGGTTAAGGCAATGTCAGAGTTGTCTGCTGTGAGAACCTGGTGATGAAACTCCAGCGTTGTCACTGGTATTTTCACTTGGGCAGAGGCACCATTGGGAACGAGATTATGAGCAGCTAAAAGACTGAGTTAGCTGTTCTCATGTTTTGTTTTCTCTGTCAGGCTCGGGCCTGTGTCGTTGATGTAGTTCAGTGAAAACCACAGGTCACACTGTGCCGTGGTGTGAGGCTGTGATCACAGTTCGATCCTCCACAGTGAGGAGGTCCTGTGGAAACCTGTGGTGCCTCCCTGCTGGCTGATGTGCCAAAATAGCCTTTCTTTGGAAACCAGAGTGCAAACTGGTCTCATCCTGATAAGCAGTCAGGACATGGGTGGGATTTTCTCTGCATCTCATGGTAGAGATGTTGCATTTATTTACCTTGAGGCCAATCTCCAGAAGGAGTAGCTGCTAATCCCAGTTACAACTTTCCCCTTATTAGGTACAGGATGCTCCAAATCTGGGCATGTTTGAAAAAGTGCAGACTTGTCAAGTGCCAGAAGAGATCTGCTTTTCATAGTGGACTCACAGAGACTAAAGAGGAAGCAGAGGTTCATGTTTGGCCTTGCAACAAGACAGACTGCACCTGTGAGAGCTCTGAAGGGGAAGAGCTACTACCAGTCATGCCTGGATTTTTTGAGGTAGGGGTGGTTGAGGGCACTGCTTTTCCCAGCCATTCACTCCTGTTTTGTTAGATAGGTCAATAGTGGCTTTGCACCACTGGCTCAAAAGCTGTACAAAGGTCCAGGAGATGGAAAATGGAAAAATTTTAGTGTTTACAAATGTCTTTTAATATCCCTGCATATGCTGAGGTGTAGCTGTGAGCCTGCTCCTTGTGCTACCACACTTTTTGCAGGTTGGGGACAAGGAAGCAGAGGAATGGACCCTCAAAGGATGGGATTTATGAGTATGGTTTCTTTGTTTTAGCAGAACCATAGGGCAGTTTAACTTCAGTTCTCTGGTTTTTACTTCCTCTACTTAGTTTGGGGAGCAAGTAATAGTCAGAACGGATTTTCTAGAGCCTTAAAATGCTTCTATAAAGGAAGAAAGATTCATGTTGTGGTTTAGGGCTGCACAAATACTACAGAGGGAAAAGATCATGCAAATACAAAAATTTGTGTCAGACTAATATCAATCTAGAACTGGCAACACAAGTCAATGAAACTTTTTCTTACCTGTAGACATTTAAACAGTTGGCTGTAATCTGTTGTCAGAGTGGAAATGTTTGTTCTGAAGTTTGCCAGTGTACAGAATTCATGTTTTGGTACACCTCGATACAGCAATGTCACACCTGGGTCTGTCCTCACCACCTTCTGGCAGCTGCCATCTTCTGAGTGAAATCTCTCCTTCAAAACAGAATGAAAATTCAAAAAAAACAGTTTTAAACTATGCAGACAAAGTTTATGTTTTATATTACAGGCTTTTGATATGAGAGGAGGCAAGTGACATACTGATGTATTCTTAAGGTTCATACGAGGTAGCTAGATATGATGTACTGTTTTACTGAAAAATCCATTTCCTTTTGAGTTAAAAATCTAAAATCCTCTGAGGACATTAAAATTCCTTCTTGTTAGGAGTTCCTCTACAAAATTGACGTCATAAATGGCCTAATTTTTAGATGAAAGACCCTTTGATAACACCATTTTACGTGATCCATGTTCACGCTATTGTTGGACAATGTTTTGGATATATTTAATATGTCATGCTTAACAAAAGTTTTTGAAAGACCTTTTCTGTCCTCAGCATGGAAAAGTTTTTTCACTTCCTTTTCTTCCATTAAGCTTACTTTCCCAGCACTTATCATCTCTCATTAGGTCTTATCTTTCTTCTGGATAATATTGTTTTCCCAATTCATACACAGAAGCCCAGTTGACTTCTGAGTGCAATCTTTCCATGCCATGGTACCCAGAGGTTCAGAGATAACTCTGTTTGCTTGGGTAGTGTTGGTGAATAGAACACAATGCAATTTTAAAACCTTTTTCTGGAAGGAAAAAAAAAAAAAGACTTTGTATACCTCTGGAGAATGGAAGTAAATTGCATTCTTCTATTAGGTATGTGAATCTGATTATGAGGATGGTGGAATTAATTTATCTGGTTATAAAGAACATGGCATCTTCTAAAATGCACATGATTATTTTTAGTTTTGTTGATTTTAGCTGAACTGTAGATGTTTCTCAGTGTATGTTACAACTGCATATTGCTTTCTGAGACAGAGTGAATGCAGCACTAGAAAGCAATTATGGAACTAATATATTTCCCTGAAATGTACTTTGTGATGCAGGATTTTACTCATGTTTCTAAAAATTACTTAAACTTCTGCCTAAATTATCCTGGGATCACAAATATGCCACTTACATCAATTTATCCCAAAGATACCATCTTGGTAAGGAGAAGTATTCCATGACTGGCAAGAATAACTTGCCTTCCGTAATAAAGGTTTTCCCCAGGTCCAAAATGTTTTTTCAGCAAGGAGCGTGATGCCTGCCTATTCTGTGCACTGGGGCACCTGCACTGTGAGCCACAAAGAACAGAAAGAACATGTATTTTGGGACTAAAACACCCAAGCAACAAAGCAGACAGTCATCATAAAAAGGTAACCTCTTTAAACAAACCCTCTGTCACCCAGCCTCCTGGGGAATTTTGTGTAGCAATAATTTTTTTTTCTCCTTGTACCACATGTTGCCATAGTCTCAACTTCAAGAATGATCAGAGGCCTATAAAACATGATCTAAGGGGGAAGATTGAAAGAATTGGGGTTGTTTAGTCTGAAGAAAAGGAAGATGTTGGGAAAAATGGTAATGATCTTTCAAAAATATGCAATGTTTCTCTACAGAGAGAATGAATCAGTTTTTCTTTATGTTCAGTTGGTCTAGGGCAAGAGGTGATGGACTTGGAGATTTAAAGTAGATATTAGGAAATTATTTCAAACTGAAAATGTAGTTTGGCAATGAAAATGATTATTTGGGAATCTCATTTGCTGAAGGCTTTGAAAGGCAGATTAGGTCACATGTTTCAGGAATGGTTTTAGTTGCAGTAGATTGTATGGAGATAACCCCAAAAGGTTCCTGGCTGGTTTATGGTGTTTTGATTCTCTCAGGTGATTTATAGCAGGTGCTTTACTGCTGTGTTATTTTGATTCTCACTCTTGCTTATATCCTCAGAAAAAGATGTCAGTGGGTAAAAAATTGGGTAAGTAGGATGGGTGGGGACATTTCCAATAGCAGAATACTATGAAATCACAGTTCCTGCAGGAAAGCTGGTGTGCTTGAGCAGAATGTGACATGCTGACATGTCACATTCAGCGTGTGTGACATTCAGCCTGTCCTCCTGACAGGCTTTGGGACACAAGTATAGGGCTGGCTTTCAACAAGTGGTGGTTAATCAATACACAGAAATCTATGTTTTAAATTTTAATTGGAGCTTCACTTTTTGCTGTGTTCGAGTACTTCCTGAATTTGCAAAGAGTGAACTGTATCCACAGTTCACCGGAAGCCAGTTTGTTAGACTTCTTGTTCCTCCAGTTCTCTGCAACAGTAAGGTAGTATCCAAAGTGCTTGTAATTCTTTGAAACAGAGTTGAGGAATTAATTGTTCTAATTAAGTATGCATTCTGCTGCAAAATTTAAAACACCTCTTGTTCACCTTCTCCATACTCTTCCTCTTTTTCTCATTTTCACCATTCTTCCTGTAGCCTAAAATCTCTGTTTCCTTCCTGTAGGTAACTGTAGGTCTTCTGCAATAAAATAATGATAAAATGACACTTGAATAGATTTATGAGAACCTATGGGGTGTGACCTGTCAACTCTGGTTGACAAATACAACTCTGCCCATGTCCGAGATCACCTATGTCTTTGTCATTCCTTGACAGAAAACTGTTGAAACTCTTTCTGGATATTGAATGATGGCTACAAGCACTGTGTTCTAATCCCTTACTGCTTCAAAAAATTTCCTGAGATTGCTGTAAGTCAAACTCTTTATTATGTGTTCTGTTTGTATTGCTAAAGCAATTTTATATATCTGAAAACTGTTACAATGCTTTGTTTCAGTTTTTCCTTATGGATCAGAATTTGTAAATCTCTGATATGTTTCACTGTCCTGAAGCCTCATTCTTTGGTCCACTTTTCCAGTAAGTATGCCACCCCAAGCTGCCCAGAATGATCCAATTAAAACCTCAGTGTTTAATAAAGGAATATTATTTAGTGTGTACAAAAATGTCATTGATCAAATTTAGTGTCCTTCCTTTTTCCTAACACACTGTTGCCTGCAGTGTGTAGTTCCTGTCACTCCCTATCCTTCTCCATGTAATTCCTGCCTACTCAGATTTTCTTATTTGATGCTTCTCCAGATGATTATTCTGAAGGGTACTATTTTGCACTTCCTGTTGAAGCTCTGGTCTGTGACAGCTTGGCTGACTGAATTGCAGCAGACAAGGTACTGGAGACTGAACGAAGGAATGTGAGAAGGAACCATTGAAGATTTTGTACTAAAAGTATCAGGTGGTTGTGAATGATTGGCCTTGGGAAATTCACTTTATCCTCTAGCCAGAAATGTTTCTTCTTAACATGTAGTTTTGCTTTTTGATTAGTATGTGTTTGTACAGCCTCCTCTTGGAGGGACAGGCTGGTAATTTGTACCAGTATTTGCTTTTGCATGCTCAAACACTACTGTGTTTCCTGAAAAAAAATTTCTGGAAACAACTATATCATGCAGAAAACAGAAGTTGTCATAAATTAAACCTCTAACAGTATGAAAAGGAATACCAGAAGGTAATTGTGCAATTCCTTAGTCTGATCTGATTTTGGTTGTGTGGAGATTCCTATAAGACATGAAAATCTTGCTTGTTTACTTACATGACAGAAGGGGAGAGAGGCCTTTTTTTTAGCAGAAAAAGAAAGGTGTTTGTTTACTGTTTAAACAAACACTACAGTGAAACAAGACAACTAAAGGTACTGTAAGTCTATTATTTTTTATTGTTTATAATGTTTAGAAATTTTTGTGTCTAAGAATAAATTATTTTTCTTTTCATTTATTGTGAAGTGCATGCCTACAGTTAGTTTTTATGACAGCAAACTATTCCCTCTTTCAGTTAAGTGTACAAAAATTGCACACTCTGTGGAGCTACTTTATTTGGAGGCATTATCATCTTAGCGGTGGACTTGCAGGCTGCTTCAGAAATTCTGAAGGCTGCATATTGACTTAGAAAATGTCTCAAAAACCACAGGCACACCATTTGGTGTTTTGATCTGTGTGCTGTTCCACAAACACTCCTTTAGACATGGGGGACTGCACAGAATCTCTGCAAGACACAGGGTGATTGCAGTGGAGCATTTTGCCTCTGGCTTACAAGCTGTACATCAGCACAGTGCAAGGGTTAAGGACAAGATAAAATCACTTGCTGCTGTTTTGATTTCCTGAGGAGTTGTTGTTTTTACATGAGAAATGAGGAATGCAGTGAAGATCATTCCTGTGCCAAAATTTCAAAGTATGTTCCTGTCAACTGTGGTGCCATTCATGCGTTTTACATCAGAATCTTAAATTTGTATGTGAAGATCTCTGTTGTAGAAGCCCCATCTTGTGGACAACCAATCAATGACTACTTCAGCACAACTGAAATCTGAAATACTTAGAAAATATGGAGATATTTCGGTAGTTTTTTCAACAAACTGGAGAGTCTTCATATTTCTGGAAAATATGGAAACTTCATTCATGTGTAGAAATCAGCATGTGCTTTCCAAAGACTATTTCCACAGGAAGAAATTGTGAATTGCAGAGAGATATTAACACTGGGGTGGAACCAAGGATGGTGCCCTCAGAACCCTGTTTTAAGTCCAAATCAGCTAAAACACAAGCCTGAATCCTGGCTTGAATTCTCAAAATAGTGTCCTGTAGCACTTGGATAGTACAAACGAGTCTTTAAGTGGCAAAATCATATAAGAGCAGAAGGATATCCTTTGAAAAAAATTGTTAAGAGAGAAAAAATAGCAAAGTATGCGTGAAAACTGAATCCGGAAACTTTGGAAATATCCTTAAGGAGATTGTTTGTTTCAGCACAAAGTAGTGGATGAGGTCAGCAACTCCAGACTCAGTGAGTCAACACACTTAGTAGGAAGTAAAAAGAGTGTGAAAACAAGCCTGTGATAAAAGCTATTTTCAGGTTTCAGTGTGACCTTGGTAGGATATATTAGATATATTCTATTAAATTGAATAATATATGCATATAATTAGAATATCTTTTTGTTGCTGTGAAAAATTGGGTTTCCGTGTAGTAATTAAGGCTGTACGGAAGGAGCCAGAAAATGTGGCGACATCTAGGGAAAGGTTGGCAGAAGTGCCTCCCACTGAAACACCTCCCCCTGAAACTGTGGCCACTTCAGGTGGTGTATGCAGGGAAAGTTTGGTTGGAGTGGCTCATTTGGAAGGGATGCCAAGAGTAAAGAAGATTCTGGCATATGAACAGGGTGCCACTGCAGCCCCTTTGATGGGAGCAGGACAGGGGTTGTTTTTCCTACATGTGAATGTGTGACTGAGCAAGGGGATTAACAGAGGCAGAAGTTCAGAATTTGGTCATTGCAAAGCCAGGAAATAATTTCTTAGTCCTTGCCAATAGTAGGCTGGATGAATCTTCACTTTTGAGACATACCTCATAAACAATATTTTACTATTTAAAATTACCCTTATAAGTGAATGCACATCTGCCACTTCACAGTCTAACTTTAAAATAACTGTTTCTTCCATATTGAATTGAAATAATTAGATTTGCATCATTCTGTAGTCTGGGAATTTCATAAACAGCTTATTTGTAACATATATAGATCTGAAAAAAATCACCTTTCTTAATATGCTAACAGGTACAACTATAAATGCACATTATCAGTATATTACTAAGAAATTCACAGAAATATCTGACTCCTTTTACTTCTCATATTCTTTTGGAACAGAATTCTACATTTTTGATGAAGGGCATCTTTGATGAATTGTCTGAGCCAGTGCAAAACCTTTGAGAAAAATGTGTATTCCAAATTGTTACCTCAGTCTTCTCCTTGAGGAAGAGAATATTAAAACTTTAGCAATATACAAGACTACAGTTTTTACCTGAGAGCAAATTCTGCTCGAACCAGCTTGTGCAATCAAAATCAAAATCTTTCTTAGTGTGAAGTGAAGCCATGAGAGGATCTTTGCAGCTCCTTTCTGTGGAAGTTGTTTCTTCTTCAGGAGACAGGGAACAGCAGATGCTGGTTGACCTCTCAAGGGAAGAGCAGATGAAGTGAGAACAGCTACTTAGAATTCCCTGCACTTAAATAATAAAGCATGAACAGTTCAACAAGAGGAGTACAGACAGATATTAGTATGGTGTGAAGTCTAGAGGAGCTGCAGCCTAGGAAAAGAAAATGAAGATGTAAAGCTTGTAGTGAAAGGATGTTGGAAAGCAAGGATTTATTCCAGCAGTGTCGAGGGAGGGCATAAGGGCTACTCAGTCCCTGCTCTACCAGGTGAGTGCATTGTAGTACAGAGGAAGGACAGGTCTTGGTGAAAAGGACAGACTATTGCCTTATTCTGAGCAGAAGGCTCTAGAAAAAGTAATTCTTGGTAAAAGCAAAGTCTCTGAAGGAGTAAAAGAAAAGGGTATAATTCAGTGATACTTCTTGGATTGGATTGTGTTATAAATTACAGGTGTTTGTTTGTGCCCATATGAGAAGGAACTGATTACATCAGGAAGAGCAATTTGTTGTACCTTCCCTGCTTAGGTACAATAAAATGTTCAGTTGCAGAGCATTTCTTGCTAAAAGTTGCAGAGTAATATTTATGTCTCATGGATTTTTTTTCAAGAAAGTACAGCAGAACTGGAAACTCAAAGTTTGAGTGTAAACCTGCAGCAATCCACTGTCAGAAGAATTGTGTAGGTGTATAAAATTGATTTCAAAGGGAATGAAGAGGTGTGACTTGCGAATTGCTACTTTTTAAAGATAAAAAATTAGTTCACATGTAGGTCATGTTAAAAAAAGAAAGTAATTTTTTGTCCTTAGCTCTTTATTATGCACATTTTTATAGATTTTTTTTTGGTTGCCTGTAGCCTTTCTGCTATTTTAAATATTTTCAAAATTTTATTGAGATAAAAATGTTAAGAGATGTAATAATACTGATATATCAAGTGATTTAGCATTAAAAAAGACATTTTCAGTGGCCATTTGAAGACAAGGCTTGATGTGTTATGTCAATACAAAACTAAATCTATGCAGTTGAACCTTGAGCACTTGTGTTTGTAATGTATAAAATTGTTCCTTTAAAGCTGTCTCTGTCTTGTGTCCCTTCCTCTTCCAGCCCAGTTTGATTGGTTTTTAACCCTCAGGTTTCTTATTCATGACTGTTATTTTTAAGAGTCTTGTTTTAAAATGTGTTAAGTGATACCCACCAATTAGAGTGGGTATCACTCAGTCCCTTTGTCCAGGGCTGTGCTGGTTCCCCATTGCACCAGTCACCACCAGAGGATCCACTTCCCCAGGGATGGATCCTGGTCCCTGTGCTGTATCAGCCAGGAGAGGAGAAGGACAGACCCCTGCTGTCACCAAGGACACCCCTAATCTCTCCTGAGCCTCGTCCAAAAAGGCTCTGTAATTTGCAGTTCCTTATGGCAGGACACTTCTTCTGGTATTGTCATGAGCATTTTAAAATGTTATCAGACAATAATTGCTATCACAACTTTTAATTCTGTGTTTCTGTTTCAAATTTTCCTCACTTCAATCAGAACCAAAAGTTAATGCCCGTTGGCTAATTTCCAGTGCATGCCTCCACAGAACAACTGCTGCCTTTAACTGGTGGAGAGATCAAGGTTTGAACTGACAAAAGACATCTGTATTTTGGAAAACAAATTAATGTTTATGTTTTAATTTATAAGTTCCTGGCTCTTTTATGGTTCCTGTTTTTCAAGTCATGTCTCTTTGGATCCCTAGCTGATGGAGAGTCAAAATGGAAAAGGCCCATGAGAGAATTATCACAATAGAACATCTGGTCTGCATTGGAAAAAGCTGAGAAAGATATTCAACATCTCTGAGGCAGCCATGAGGCAGTTTGAAAGTCAGTCCATGAAAAATTGTGCAGGTTGTGACCACCTGGGCCAATCTAGTGTTGTTTTGGGAAGAGCTACTCTGCTCATGAGCATCTGAATTTTAATCTCCCTTAAGCATGGATATGTGAGAGCTGGGAGTGGTATGAAAGGTGTTTGCTTTCCATAATGTTAATCTGGGTCCCAGCATTGTCCTAATTATATTGTGGGTTTTTGCCAGTCTCCCAGATTTCTTTTGAGCACGTAGGCTGGAGTCAAAAGGCTTTCCCAGGGCTTTTGGCACAGCTTTACAGGAAAGTGGATGGAAAGGACTTTGTATATTTTTGCAAGAATATTTTGCATCCTGCTTTAAACTATTCCAGAAGGTAAAAGGACATTAGCTAGACTGTGTGTTGGCTCATGTACTGCTATGTCACTAATGAGAAGGAGTTTTATTCCTGTTTTCTGCAGTCACAGACTGTAAGAAATGCAAAGAAACCATGGACCAACCAGGGCAGTAAAGGTACCCCTGGATTCAGAGGGAACAAACTCCTTCCACCACATGGAACTTTGGTCCTTTAAGTCATTATAGCTCATGCAGAACAGAAACAATTTGACATGTATAACGAGAAACATTGCAAATTGTTTGCCAAACAAAGACTTATACTGCAGATGGAAGAACTGATGAAAATTGTTTATAGATGGGGAACTAAATGTAGATTTTTCAAGAACAAGGTTGCTGTCTTCCTTGCCAAGACAAACAAATCTGATAGACCATCTCATTGCTTTAGGCTGCCTGAGGACCCACTGGAAAGTCTATGGACCTTTTTCCACAGAAAATTTGTGTATTGTCAATACATAAGTGTATTGTCCACAGTTACACCGTGGCAGCTGCAGAGGAAGTGGAAGGTTCTCAGGAATACATTAGGGAGAACTGGATTTTTGGCTTCTGAAACAGTGTGGAGTGCTTTTGGAAACTGTGGAAGTTTATGAGCTGGATGTTACTGCTACAAAAGGTTATCTGTGAGTAAAATATAATACTGATTAATCTGCTATCTTTAGATCATAACACTAACAACATGGCGAAATTGAGAATTCCTGTCTTCTAGAATTGCAGTTTCCAAGATGCCTTCATTCCTGTGAGCATACCCTGGTCTGCATTTAGAGATTTTCAGAGTTACCTTTAGAAATCTGTGCACAGATGTTTTTACAAAGCACTGTGTAATCATCCCAAACAATGGTTTTAATGGGCCAGTTATTTAGGAAATCATGTAATGAGAACATAAATACAATCCCTGATACTGACATAAAACATGTATTAGCAAAATGATATAGTTTGTATTTCCTTGATATAGAGCAGACCCTGGAAATACATAACTCATCATGTCCTTAAAATTCTGTGATATCTGTAAACATCTATATTGGCAGAGAGGCCCAGCAGCATCCTGGGCTGCATTAGGAAGAACTTTGCTAGGAAGTCAGAGGAGGTGATCATTGCCCCTTGCCCAGCACTGGTGAGGCTCCAGTGGGAGTGCTGTGCCCAGCTGTGGGCTCCCCACAGCTGGAAGGACATGGACATGCTGGAGGGAGGGCAGGAAAGAGCCATGAGGATGGACAAGAGGAACATCTGTCCTGTGGCTGCCCAGGGAGGTTTTGAAGTTGACATCATTGAAGAAACTCCAAACTCAGCTGAGCAAGGTCCCGAGCACCCTGCCCTGGGTGATCCAGCTTTGAGCTGGGCTTGGGCTGAGTGATCTCTGGAGATGCTTCCAGACTGGGAATATTTGAGGCAGTTTGCTTGTGTCTTGTCAGTGTTTTAGCTGCAACTCAACTGTGGAGGAATCCTAAGGAGAGCAAAGGCTGTGACCCCAGAAATTCATCCAGATGGCTGAGGCCCAGAAAAAGCATAATGGGAGCTGCTAAGTACTCTGAATGTCTCATCAGAGTGATATTTCACTTGAAAATACAAAATAGAAATTACTTGGGTCTTAATGACACTGAATACCCATAATGTTCTCTCGCTTCAGCTGGACTGCAGATGGTAACAACCTCTCTCTATCTGAACATGTTTATTTTAGTTTAGTCTTGCTCTGTACAATCTTAACATATATTTTACTCTAGAAATTAATACTTGGTGCTTTACAGTGCAGAATTTATTTGCTTGTTTGTTCCACACTTTCTTTCCTTTCTAGTACTGATATTAACAAGTTACAATCTATTTTGACATATTACTTCAGTAATAAGCACATACTATGTCTCAAGGAGTTGAAAATATCATAATTTGAGCAAGGTAAAATCAAAATATATAATTACATTGCATATTCTGTGGCACTTAGTTTGTAGGTATTCTTACAGTACCTTCAAAATAAGAAGGAAGATGAAATTCAAAAATGGCTTTCATAATTTAAAAATATTTATGTTGAAACAAGATTTATGTTGAAAGACAAAGATAATTTTTTTAATCATGTGA
>VYZP01025756.1:66873-94931 GCA_013400635.1 Hypocryptadius cinnamomeus
AAGATAATTTTTTTAATCATGTGAATAATGGTAGAAAGATTCAACTGTGATTTTTCTTTATAAAAATGCCAAAGAGCTAACTTGCAGTATTGAGAATTCCCAGGTCCTCCTTCTTTTGAAAATTCTTTGTCTTTTATATTGCCTCTTAAGGAAAAAGGAAAAGCACACTGGAAAACAAGAAATTGAGCAACATTGCACAAGTAATTAGGAAATAAATAGATTATAAAGCATTTTATTTAATTTTGGTTTTGCACTTCAGTGAGTGAAACAATAAGTAAATAACCTGTTTCTTTATTATCAATATATGGAGTCACATTGGGTCTGACAGACCAAGGCATAAATGTATAAATAACACCTGTGATAATTATTAGAGGCCGTCACATTTTGCTGGGGATGAGCCCATTGTGAAACCACAAAATTAAGACTTCAGAAGAAAATAACACATGAAGGTCAAATGTACTTAGTCTTTGGTTGCTGTCTCTGCACCACTTTCCCCTGACTTAAAGCTTTTACAGTACATCCCTGACTCAGTCTCCTCTGTCCTGTGTGGGATGGGGCTTTTGGTGGGGAGAGTGTTACTTTAAATTGACACCTCTAGCAGCAGTTCCTACTTGTACTGGTTTCCTTTTATAAATGTGTAACCTATTATATCTATCCAAGCCTGGCTGAGCTCCAAGTCACCCATTTCTCAGTAATACAGGAAATTAAATCTAATGTCTAATAAGCGTACAGGCTTATGCAACCTTCATTCCCTGTAAAAAGTATTAAATAACATAATAATATTACCTTGTCTTTTGATTGCTAGAGAGCTGTGCACTTAGTTTTTGTGTAGACCAAACTGGCTCTGCATTTGGGCTTGAAGAGTCTGGGTTTATCCATCCTTTTTTGCAGACTTACTGAATTTCAGCTGGAAAATTCTCCTCTTATTAAAGGACTCCTTGAAATGTTCATGTGTAGGGTTTGGTCCCTTTCTCCACTCCTCCTTTTGTTCCCACAGAAGGCCTTGTCCCCCATGATCTCTTCCTGGGGGTGCTGCTGCTTTCTCATTCATTCTCTCTCCCCCAGGATTTTCCAGCCTGAGCAAATTTCTGCCTGTTCCATCCCATTTTCTGATAATACCACCACAGCTCTGTGTCAGTTGGTGCAGCCTTTAAAAATGCAGAAATCTGACTTTAGGCCATACAGGTTAGCAACATAATTTTCAGGGCTTTGTCTCCTGCATGTACCAGTTTAATGAGTGGATTTATACTGAATAATTTTAAACTGTTACAGCCCTCTGAAACCATTTCTCTCTTGCTGCTGTAATACATAAAGTGGATAAGGTCACTGATGCTGTGGAAATTGGTTTTGGAGTTGATATGCTAATTCAGCAAGAAATCAGTTCTAGCAGAAATGCAAAGTAAATTATTTTCATCTAGTGCCGTGCTACTTTGTTGGCTTTTAGGAAAGAGATAATTAAAATATTCAAGAGAGTTCCAAGTCTGTGGAAAAAGTACCATTTTGGAGATTTAAGATTATTTTTGTCTCACAGTTTCCTAGCTTCTTTTCTGACAGCAAAGAAGCTGAATGTGATGGACACAAATATGACATTTTCACATGCTCAAAAAATAAGAAATAAGATATTTTTTTAAAACTGAGTTCTGTATAATAATAAACTTGGTTCAGTCTTTTCTGTGTCACTCACCCCATGTTTACAGTAACTGCTCCTGCAATTTTGTGGATGAAAACTTCCATGCAGATACATCCAGAGCCATTAATGAGGATGCCTTGTGCAGCTAATTGCAATGGGGAACAAAATTACATTAATGGTGCCTAAGGAGAAAGAGAATCTCTGCACTCAGTGTGAGTAAGGGGTAGCCAATGCCTGATTTTTTTTCCGAAACAAATATTTAAGTTGAATTGAAAACAATAGTTGATCTCTGAGAATAATCACTAAGAGTTTGAAAGCCCTATATTTTTTTCAAAACCCTGCATTTATACTAAGGAATTTCCAAGCACAAAAAAATAAAATAACTTTAATGCTTAGTGTGTGAATATGCCAAAGGAAAAAAAATTACCAGCATAAACTTTTTCATCTTTTTGAGATGAGGGACAGAGAAAATAAAAATGCATTTCTAAAAAATATTTTTTAAATATCTGAATTGTAAAAGTAGTGCTGTCATTGTCATATTTTAAAAGATATTTTAATTTTATAACAAAAGAAAAAAAATGACATTTTACTCTCTGTTCTTTCATGAAACAGGTACAATGCTGCTGTTTGCAGGGGAAGGACACCAGCTGCAACAAGAGCAGTGTCTGTTCTAGAGTGAGGGATGAGCTCCACTGGACATGAGTTGGTTTCCCTGGCTGCAGTGCTCAATATTTCATTTTAGCAAGTCTGACACTGCTCCAAGTCTTCATCTCCTCCTGCACTTCATGCTACTGCAAGGACCAGGTTGTATGTTATTGAAGAGAGAGAGATAGAAAATGCAATTCAGTGTTTTATTTCATGCTCCCCAAGGTTACTCAGACAGACACACCCAGAGAGAATGTGTGCTGAACTCAACTTGGAGATCTTGTGTTAGAAATCCTGGCTCCCCTGTGCTTTCCTGCTTTGCCTGTAGCTGGTAAGAGAGTTCATAACAGGAACCCCCTGTTACCTCAGCTGCAAAAGGTTCTGAGAATCTAATGGCCAAGAGAGTGTAATTTAAATTTATTTTTGTTTGGCTTGTGCTTCAGCAAGCATTTAAAAGATCCCCCAGTTTATCTTTGTCAGAGATTGTTTTTCTTTTGGCTTAGCTTGGACACCAGTTCACTGTTGAGTTTACATTTATGGAGTGGGACCCAAGGTTTTCCAGTGTTATGATTTTGACTTTGCAAGTCTTGTTGCTTGGGATAGGTGTAAAAGTCATGTCTGCCTGTACAGTAAGAACAGAACTGGGGTGTGGATGCTGCTACTTAGTCAATTGAGAAGGAACAAAAGTAATTCTGAAGGCTACCTTTCTTCTTAGTTGGCAGGCAGAAGAGTTGNCACATCAGACCTGAATTTCCTGAGTTTTTCCTAGAGCCAGAGATAGCCAGGCTCCCTGTCCTATGCTAATCTGCAGCTGACTGTTAATTCCAAAGGGTGTGAAGTGCTTGCAAAGGGAGCTGCTCAAATTTCCTAGCATCTTTCTAGAAAGGATCAGACTAGAGAAGGTACAAGGCAGTAACAGGGAATGGAAGATGTCACGTGTCCAGTACAGAAAAGACAGTAAAACTTCCAGGGAAAACTTGTTTGTAGGGATCTGGATGACTTCTGTGTGTCCCAGAAGAGCTGAAGTGCAGCAGGACTTTGCCATGCCCCTGAGAAAGTGTGTGTCACTTCTTCAGCTACCCTTGGCCACATGGTGCTTCTTGCACCCCTGCCCTGCTCCCCTCAGTGGCCTCTGCAATCCAGGTATTTGTGCTAGCACAAAAAATACTCCCTGTCAGCTTCTGCAGTGGACAAATAAAGTTTGAATTGTTTATTCATTACATGCTTTTGTACCAAAAGCAGCAAGAAAAAGGGATACCTTAAAATACCATTCAGATCAATGCAGTGCATTGACTTGCCTCCAGCTAGAATCTCTCTTTGGTAGGCCTGTATCAGAAAGAGATAAATAACAGGGTTTGCATAATGTTTCCTCTAAATTGCTACATTATTATTTTAAAACAGACTAAAATTCTTCTGGCTGGTCAGAGACTCAGTGGAAATTATGTATACCCAGGAAACATGGTTTGTCCCCCAGTTACAAAGTAGAATGAGAGTTAGAATCTTATCGAGTCCAATTCTAAAAGTTGTCAAATAACACAATGGCCACCTATTTTGTTTTTAAGGATCATATCTATAAATTATATGTAAAAGTGGTTTGCATAGTTTACATGGTTTACAAGTATTTTGAAACTTTATATTGGTTTCAACATCTGTTTGAAAAAGTCAGTATCTAACCTGAGAACTAACTAAAAATATAAAGTCATGAACAGGTCAAGTAGATTTAATTTCTGAGTTAGTCTGTTGAGTTAGCTTGAACTAACTGAATCATGACACTGACATTGTCAGAGTATTCCTGTAAGATGGCTCTGAGTGTATGGCTGCAATGTGTCTTGCAATTAAATTGACATATTTCTGGTTTAGTTTGGACTTTGCTTTTTCTTTGACTTTGCAAAATTCTTTCAAAAATGTTTACTTTTCAGATATTTTGCAGACAAAAAATGATGCTCTGTTCTGAAGGGCATGAATAACAGAGTATCTAAGATCATACATCTAAGTCTCCATCGTGTGCAAACCCCAGGTATGCATTAATTTAGTAATTTAACAACTGAGTTGAAATCCTGAACACTCTCCCTTGCAGTATTTGCAACAATTTTCTGCTTTAATTGGAAATCATAAGTATTTTTAAAAGATCAAAACTGTTTTTCCCCTAAGCCTGATTTTCTGGATACCCATTTAAGCAGTCATGAACAAAACCTGCTCCAGCTCTGTGCCTGAATCATCCTGGGAAGAGGTGACTTGCAGTGTTGTGAGTTAGGAGCCAGTGTGAGGCTGGCTCAGAACTCCTCCTGCAGATGCAGGCGCTCAGCGGAAGCAATTGAGGATGGCAGTGGTATCCTGCAGGATGTGTGCGACTGCTCAGCGGGGGCTTGATTTACACAGGGCCACATTATAGATTATACATTCTGGTCGTTGTGGTATTGTTATTGCTGGGCTGGATCTCAGCACAGGAAGTACATATAAGCACATTTGAAGTGATAACATCCACTCCTGTTTAAAAAGCAATATTTTATTCTCGTACATAATGCAGCGTTTGCAAGGGAGAATAGATAATTTGCTAACTAGTACTTGGCATGACTTGTAGGGAAAAAGCTGACTCATTATGGGAAGGCCACAACCAGCATTTACAAATAAATCCACTTAAACTTTTAATAATTTTAATTTTTTTTTTCAGTATGGAGTGTAATGCAAGATCAGGAAGGGGACAATGCATTGCCATCTGAAACACAATGAAGATCAAAATAAGTTTTCAGTGTGCCACTAAAACCACAGTGCTAGGTTTCTGTTAAGGAGAATGAGTAATACCATTCTAGCTGTAAAGGTTGCTGTGAGTGGGCAATAATGCCATCTAACTGATAGGGCAGATTATGTATTCTGCAAGAAAATAAACAATCCCAGGCAAAACCTTGCCCTATTCCTTCAGCTCAGTAAGAAAGCCCACCCACCATACCCACTTAGCTGAAGCTGCTCTATGCATACTTGTCTAACTTTAGGATTCAGGGAACAGGTCTGTTCTCCATCCTACATGCCCAAACCAGCCTTGTTCAGGAACACATTGCCTCCAACCTTGGTGTGGAATGAGGAATCTGTTACTGCTGCTGCTCCCAGGATGTGGGATGTGGGTTGACCCTCAGCTCTGCAACTGCAGGCAGTGTGTGTTGAGGCCCCTCTTGGAGCCTCTCTCCCCCTTTCTCTTGAAAAGTGTAGGCTTCAGACCTTTCTGGGCACCCAGGGAAATTACTGACCTAGCCAGGGCTCACCCAAGTTCCCTCCTGGAGGAGTATATGAATCTGTTCAGAAGGGTAATGCAATAACCATTTCAAATTTTGTGTGCCAGCCTATTCTCCACAGATGGCACAAATTGACAGAACACAGGTAACATATTGTTCATGCTGTGCCTATTTCTTACTTTGTTTTGCCAGGGAAAATAGATTAAAATTGATATTAAGTTTCCTTCTTGTTCTTCCAATAATAGAAAATAACCAGAGAAGTGAAAATAAGACAGAGATTTTGTTCTCTAGAAAGGCCTTCCAGCTAATTTTTTTTTTCTTTAATATTATGAAACATTCTTGCCTGCCTTAATAGATGGGAAAAGTAACAGTAGAACTGTGAAACAAATTAATACATCAAACATATTGACCCATGGACCGTAGCTAAATCTATATTCACATTTGTAATAGTGTTGCAGATGGATAATACAATGCTGTACTGATGCTATATTGTATACATTGATTTGTTGCAATGACGGTTATGGGTGAGGTTCTAAACAGACACTGCAACATATAATAAAGGACTGACCTACTAACAGATCTAATAACAAAACAGATCTAATAAAAACATCTAATAAGATGTGACAAGCACATACATAAACTAATCCAAAACCTAATGATTTGTTTCACAGTTTCATGAAAAAAACTTTTTATTGTATTCTGTCTTTATTATTTAACATTAAGAATACATTTTCCTTTATACATTTTAAATGCTACTGGTCTGAAATTTTTGTGCAGAGAGTCAAACTAACATTGAACAGAAGTAGTTTTTCTGGATGTCATACCTACAAAATTTTGGAATTACAATCCTGCTGATGCCTCCTGATATTAATATGCCTTTGCATTGGGGTAGCCTTGTTACAGTCTTTTTTGCAAGTGTCACCTGCTTAAGTAAGATTTGATTTACAAAGTAATGCTAAGATATGTTTAATTTTAATTAAATTCTTCACTATTTTCCTGAAGAGGAATCTGTCCCTAGTTTTAACTTGTATAACTGTTTAACAAAGGAGCAGCTTCAATCATACTGAGAGGACTTATGCAAGTTTTCACAGCTGATTGCTGGGATGAGAGCTGTAAAAACAAAGATCAGGTGAAGATCCTTTCTTGGAACACACTAGGATATGAGTCTCTATTTTTATTTGTAGTTCATAGGTCTATTAAATAGACAATAATAACTTAAATATATTTATATTTTTGTGTATCATTGGAGCCAAACAGCACACCTACGTGGCTGCAGCATGTGTGACTCTTCCTGCAGTACATTCAGGTCTTGGCCTTCATTAGGCAGTAAGACATGTTGCCTGCAAAAATATGACACAACTTGAAAAGGAGGCTCTTAATTTCATATGGGAAATTCATTTCATCCCTCTTTACATGACAGCAAAATCACTGTGCCTTTAATCGTGACTACGGAAATTAAAATACCAGGCCACAGGATTTGCAATTAACTTGAGACATCCAGAGGAAATTCTGTAAGTTGCTTTAGTCTCTTTATTTTGCCTTTTCTGAAACCTGTCTGATTTTTGTTTGAGTTTATAAGAGCAATTGTTAGTGGAAATGTCTGTTTCTATTCAAGTGCTCTAACAAGCTTTCTGGTCTCACTTGAGCAGTGTAACAGAACACCCAAAACAACTGAGATGTCTTTAGGTCTTAGATATTTGGCTTAAATATTCTGTTAAATACTTTAAAAGATACGAGTTCCTTAAGCATCCTTAAGACAGAGAGTTTAAAGATCAGACTGAGCCATGCCTCCTGCATTTACTTATCCAATAAATTTGTCAGGACACTGACCAGCTGGGCTGCCAGATGTACTACTCCACATTTTGGGTAAGTAATCACTTGGGCCTGTGATCTACTGGACAGGCTATGCCTGAACCCATTTGCAGTTATTTTAGGTGACATGCTAAAGTGGTCAGCATAAGCTTAAAAGACTGTATCCAGCACTTGGACAGCATGCCAGACGAAATTCCTTGGGATTCAGTCTTAAGATTTCATTTCAATTAATTGTCAGAATGATGAATATTATTTATTCCACTCTAAGGCTCATTTTAATCTAAAACATGGTCAGATAGTGTCAATGCAGGCAAAATGGTATTTCTTCCTACACAAGAGCCCATCTAGATATAATCCAGTTTGCTCTCCTGTCTGTAGATTTGGTCTGCAAGGGTAACAGGAATGGAGACTGCAGCTGGCCTAGGATTTCCTTGCACTTGAACCTCATCTAATTAGGCAAATCTATTTTCCCACCAAATAAAATTTTTAAAAGCAACAACATTATGAATTGAAACTCCTCAAAATTGTTAAATTGTGTCCAGTTTGGAAGAGGAGCTTTATCAGGCATTGGAGCCCAGTGGGCAGAGTGCTGGGCAGGGATTGAGAAATCTGAGTTCTCTTCCAAACTCTCCTGACTTTTAAATGACCTTGAGCTGTCGCTTCTCTGTGCTGCAGTTTCACAGTCTGTATGAGCAGGATAATAATCCTCCACCAAGGTTTGAGAGTTGCTGAAGGAAGGATCTGTATGAACACAACATTTCTTGCACTAGCCTGAGCTAGGTGCAGCTGTGGTTAGAGGTGGCCAGGATTTGGTCAATTCCTCATCTATTCCAGAAAATCTGGGAAATTGTCATTGTTAGACTCCCTGCTTTCAGTTGTCTGTCAAAACACATTTTCATGTTAAAGGTCTTTCTTATCTTCAGACCATTACAAAATATCTCCAGAAAATTTCATTTTATTTAGTTATGCATTAATACTCACAATTCATATTCTTGTTACTGGGAACTGCAAAGTGCCTCTCAGGATCATACAAGTAATTACTTAACATGGATAAAGTATCTTTGACCTAAAAAAGAAAATACTTTTGCAATATTACAATTAATATATGTGGGGGAAAAAATTATCTGTTGGTTTCTGTTGTAAGATATTTCAATTTGCCTTTCGGTTTGAAAAATTCCCCTTGGAAGGACAAAATTTTTTTAAAATTATATCTTGATTTTACACATTTTGTGTTAATAGACAACAAGCTCTGCGCACAAAAAAGAACAGTCTGCTTTCAAAACTGCTGAATGGTTTGACCTCAAGGGAATAGAAACTGTTGACTCATTGTTTTTACTGCATATAATATTAGTCCTTTGTCACATCCAGGGAATGACATCATCTTCCTCATTGTTAGCAGCAGGTTTGAATAACAGAAAAAGTGCAGCATTAGTTGTCTGCTGTGTTTTTTCTTAATAAATGAATGGATATCTGGTACCAAGAGTCAGATTAGGGGTTTTGAGTAACATTTAGAAGGAGTTTGTGTCCAGACCGTGCAAAGAGCTTTGCTCCTGGCTACCATCTGCAGGGCAGTGGAGCTGGCTGGAGCACGGAGCCTGCAGAGGGAACATCACTGATGGTTCTGGCTGCTCCAAAGTGATAAGAGGAGGCAGGAAAGAAGAGACTAAGCACAGAATGAAACAGATCTGTTCTTCAAGGTCAGCTTAGTAAAAGGAATCCCTGCACTTCTGTGAATCATACTTCTCTGGAATCTAAATTTATGAAAAGTAATTATCTGAAAAGAAGTCATCTCTAGGACACGCAAACAAAAAGGGAACTGGTTATCTTCAAAATGCAGCATTATAAGTATTCCATCCATTCCAAATTTTTATTCATGTCTATTAGTCTTCTACTCCCTATAACTGAAGCATCTATGTCCTAGTCTCAAAGAGTAATTCCTTATCAGAAGTATTTGGTTATATCTGCTTCATGGAAGAGGAATACATCATTATAGAGAGTGATCAGGCTGGTGGAATTCATCTTTGACATGATAGATCACCTTCTTCTATGGCAAAAGAAGTTTTAAGTGTTGCTTCCTGAACAATAAATATTACCAGTGAAACAGAGATTCCTTGAGAGTCTGACGAAGTGCCAAATCCTAATCTGCATTACCCACTGCCTCTAAGCTTTCCCAGGAAAATGTGATTATTTAACTATAAAATCATACCTTTGTGGTTCCAAAAATATTTATGCTGAAGATAAGTTCCTGTGTTGAGAGAATGAATCAAACTGTACTTCGAAAAGCTGAAATCCATACTGCTGTGAGAGAAGCACCCAGGCAGGAGGCTGGGAAAACTGGAAGCAATGGGTTAAGGAATCCAGGATGGCTTAATCAGAGGTCCACATACCAAGAGTGGACTCAGACAGGGGCTACACACATGGAAATACTTCTAGAATACCAGAGCTAAGAATGAAAACAAGCCATGCTGTCAAAGATCAGACCAGACCTTGCTGACTTTGGAGCAGAAGAGCTCTCATGTATCAACCTCTTCTCTCATGCAGGTAGAGAGATCTGCCTTGCATGTAAGTGGCTCAGACTGGAGCAGGTGCATCTATCCCAATTCCTATCCCAAACTTATATCCCAATTGTCAGACTCATCTGTTATGAGAAGTAAGAAATGCTACACCTTTTTTCTTTATGTTTTCTATGGTTTTGCTATTTTCTGTTCCAGTCCAGAGTTTAACATTTCTGAAAGGTCTCAAGTAGCATGAATTTTGGTGAGGCCAAATCACTTGATTTTCCCTCACCCTGTTTAGAAGAGGCTTTACTTGGACCAAAGCAATAATGCCAGCCATTCCCTTCATCCCTTAAAATTACTGGCCACCTCTAAAGAACTTGGCCTCTCTTTTGTGTCACTTTTTGACAACTCATTTGAGTTAAACAGGTTGCTGTGGCCAAATTAAATGCTTGGGAAATGGACCATACAATTAATTTGCAATAGTAAGTTGTCTCAGCATCATTTCTCTTCCTCTCGAGGGGAATGCTGGCTCAAGCAAAAGAAAAGATTAACGTAATAAAAATATTCTAAAGACATCCTGTTAATTGTCCCAAGCTCAGATGGTATTGTCTATTCTTCTGTTGTGCACAGCCAGCAAACAGTGTAAAATCCAGAATTCCTTCCCACCATGAAAGCAGAGCTTCAGTGCTACAGGATAATCCCTGCCTTTCTGGAAAGCAGATGAAAATGTGATGTGGCAGAGCTTTGCTTTGGGTTTCTGAGGTGAGCTCAAATTTGCCCCATTTATGAATATATTAATAGGACTGTTAATTTAGACACATCAGCAACTTTAATTGAGGGAATAAATTTTGTGAAAAAAAGGAAAATTGCAAGCAAAGTAACACAAATTTGGGGGGAAAAATAATTTTTTCTTTGAGTATGCAAATGAGGCCTCCCATGCTCGTTTGGGGACAGAAAACACTTGAGGTTTTAAATTCAGCCAAACCAGAAACTTTCATTTACAAATACATTTGCAGTGTTGACCTTGAATATCACATTAAGTGGCAACAAATCTCATAGAAAAATAAGTTAATATATCAAATACAACTCAGAAATATTCACAAGTGACTGGGTGAAGCAAAGCTTGCAGAAGAGTTAGATTAAACAAGAGGCTGTAATTCTCTATTTGCTCTAAAATTTCCATAACAAGGACAAAGTCTGATTTTTGCTTTTATGAAAATAGTAATAAAATATGTAAGAAAACACAGAATGTTTGCTTCAGTTCCTGTAAACTAATCAGGCTGGATGATGAGTCTTCCTGTAAGTGGGAGCACTGCTGAATACTATGCATGAAACCCTGTTCCTCCCCTCATAAACAGCTCGAGCTTTGCCTATGGATCAGTGCAGAAAAATAAGTATTGACTTATTCACAAATTACTTTTTAGGCACTGGATTCCCAGAAATGTATTTGTATAACAGCATTTAGAAGCAAATGAATGTGTTAATAACCAGGTTTTCTTTCATTTTATGGCCTTAGAGACACTTTGATCTTAGAAAATCATGTTTGTCATCTCAGCTCTGGTGCTCACTTCCTACCTCTTCTTCTAAAATTAATTTTTGATGTCAATTCAATATGCCCTTTTTCATTTTATTTCAGACTGTCAATTAAGATGTTTCTTAATATTTTATCAAACAAACAGGTTCCCTACAAGATGCTGACTTGTTCTCAGGAGTTTTTTTATGTCTTTCCAAAATGAGATATTTTGGATGTGGTACAGTTTGTTCACATGTCAAACATGGATATTTTAATTCTGTCATTCCCCAGAACAGTAAAGAGAGAAAATAAATCAGATGTTTTATCTGATTGTACTTTGATCAGTTTTTTCTCTGTTCTCAAAAAGAACAGCGTGGATCTTCAATTGCTCCACAAAAAGCATTTTTAGCTCTGAAAATATTTTAAAGACATCTCAGGAAAGCCAGACCCAACACTTGGAGTTCTGCTCATCTTAAAAAAGACTCTCACTGTTTTACCATGGTCATAAATGACCATTTAGGAACTCCTGGTATTTAATCTCCACTACATTAACTGTGAAAAACTTATGAGTAGGAGGCAAAATTGGACAAAATTTCACTTGCTGTAATACTTCCTATCACTGTCCATCACTGACATAAGTGGGTGATGAAAAATGTCTGTAATTGTGCTTCTGGGTACATCCTGATACATAGCAATCTAGGAAATACTGACACTGTGTGTGACACAGGTGGGAGAGATGCGTGAGCTTTCCCATCAGGGAATTTTGCTGGGTTTGAAGTATAAATTGAAACTAAAAATGTTAGTGATTAAGTTCATGGTGGCCATGGAAGGCTAGAGGCCATGGAAGGGCTTGTGGCTTTTAACAGAAAAGGCAGAAAAGGTTATTGGCAAACAAGAAAGTAATGCTGCCTTCCTTGTGTGATTCTCTTGCTATAGGCAGAGGATGTTGCAGATTGTTCTGAACATTGAATAATTCAAGAAAACAATACAACTGTGAAAGCCCAAAAGTTAGATTTCAACTGTTTTCCAACTCCTTTATTACCTTCTCAAATTATACTGCAAAGATACAGAGCCTGGACCTGTGGGAAATCTCTAAGGAAAATTCTGAGGAAGGCATTCTTCAAAATAATTTACCATTTAGTTTCCTCAGCATGGTAGAAACTAGATAGAGCTGTTCTGCCTCCCCTCAGTCTTTCCATTTATAGAAAGTACCCAAAAACATAAAAACCTTTTTGAAATGTTTGGGAGACTTCTCTGTGCTCCAAGGGAGCTGGTGTTCTCAATATTTATGAAATGTATCCAAAATTATTTCTCTCTTTTAGTGTCTCCAGTGCAAAATCATTACATTGCCAGAAATAAATTAAGCCTAACTTGTGGGGGGAAAAAAATTGGATTCCATAGTGTGTTTCATATTGTACCATTATGAAAATGGTATATTAAATTCAAATGCTTCAATTGTACCATTAGATGTTGTCATTATGTGGCTGGCTAATTGATAGGTTATTCAAATGAACATTATAATTTTAGACTTCTTAGAAGCATCCATGTGAAGAATTTCCAAACTTCAGAGAAGTAAGCTGGGTGCTAGGAAGGAAAAACATGTACTGAGAATATTTCCTAATGCATGTCACTGAAAAATCATTACATAACTGCCGTGTGCATTCCGGGACTTGGTGCAGTCTATTTTTAATACCCGGTATGAAAGAACTTCCTGCTACTTTTTCTCTTTGAAAGCTGCTTTGTGGTTCATTAGATCATGTTGTCAAGCCAAATTTTCTGCTATCCTTAAACCTCAATTTTTCCTGTTTTTTTTTTTTTAAAAAAAAAGGGAAACTGTATCAGAAGGAAGAATGTGCTGAGCATAAGATACCTTCGAGAGTAAGGTACATTGTGTAAGTGTTGCAGTGGTCCCAGAACTGAACACTGCCAGACCAGGCCTGGTATTAAACCCAAAAGAAATCTAAACATAACAAACACATGCATAAATAAGAAAGCCAAAAGAATTTGTATGCCAAACAACAGCATCTAGCAAAAATCTTCAACTTTCTGTTTATGAAAACAGATTTTTTTTTAAATTAGAGTAGTTTTAATTTCATGCTGATTTCCAGTGTTATCATAGGTTACCATTTTGACCATAATTTGGATAATCATGACCATTAACATGAAGCATTTTGCTTGAATGCAGTGAAAAATTTTCAAACACAGGCTGTACAAGATATTTCAGGATATTTTTACTGCAGAGAAAGTTTACAGCATTAGTGTAGTTTTGCTGTTAAAATCCAGGACAAACAGTCTGACAGAGATGAGATGGCCACAGGGATCAACATTTTCACCTCCTCTGACTTCCTGCAAAACGGAGGCCGCAGGACCTCCTGAATTAATTTATTTTCAAGCAAGAACATATCTTTTAGGCAATGGTACAGTCAAGTGACAGAGAACCCTCTAAATCTGCTAAAAGGCTTTAAAAGTATTATTTTATAGACAAAAAATGTTTGTACTTGCAAATTAACAGGAAGTTCATTGTACATTGGAAAGGCCTTCTGTGACTCTCTTACTTTCATCCCTAGCAGAGGAACGGGATGACAATTTTTGGTGCCAAACAGCACTGGGTGTCATTGCTGTAACTTTTGCTGTGAAGCTGCTCTGGAAGTCTCTGGCAGGGAGGCAGTGGAACGTGTCAGCACAGGGCTGCAACAGGTCACTCCTCAGCACAGGGCTGGAACAGGTCACTCCTCAGCACAGGGCTGCAACAGGTCACTCCTCAGCACAGGGCTGCAACAGGTCACTCCTCAGCACAGGGCTGGAACAGGTCACTCCTCAGCACAACAGGTCACTCCTCAGCACAGGGCTGGAACAGGTCACACCTCAGCACAGGGCTACAACAGGACACTCCTCAGCACAGGGCTACAACAGGACACTCCTCAGCACAGGGCTACAACAGGTCACTCCTCAGCTGCCCACCCTGCCACTGCTCCCACAGCCACCACCCGTGCCCTGAATCGGAGCTTTCAATGTAGGGAGCAGCTCCTGAGCTGCCTCAGTTTCCACAGAAGGCAAACAGTCAGCTGTGGGAGATGTGGAGTACTTTGGGGGACTGTTAGATGATGCTTTCCCTGGGGCTTGTGATGGTAAACTGCACTGATGAGGGTATTTAGGAACCCCAAAGCTAACAAAATATTTGGACATCCCTTTCTGTTGCTTTGACATTATCCCACCAGAAGCAATTCCTTTCCCCATTCACTCTGCTGTCTCTGTAAAATTTCATTTTCACAGAATACTTTTGGATCATTTATTTCTTCACTTTTGTAGATCTTTCAAGTTGGTTTCATTGCCAAAGAGAATGGTCCAGTCCTCAGCTATACTGCTCCCAGTCTCAATTGAGCACACCCCTCTCTCCCTCTTCACATCAGAACACTCTGGAATTATTTTCCTCTATTTTCATTTTTATTTTCAGAGAAAATATCTTCACCCAAAAAGATGAAATCTGACTTAATTCTGCTTACTTCAATAAAGTTTTTATTAAGAAACTCATTGTAGGTCACTTAAAAGTCTTCCACTGCTCTGCTTAACCTTGTCCAGTGCCTCATAATTACATCTTGTTTTCAGTTGCTTGTCACTGTTTGGGCTGGTATTTTCCAAGCCAAGCATCTGCCTCAGGTTTAATTTTTGGCAGTTGCCAGCTAAACCGCTGTAGTAATTTTCAAGAACAAGGTTAAAAAAATATTTTGCCCATATTAAAAAATAATAATCTGGTTGCTTCATTCAGAAGTGTTGGTATCCCCATTACAGAAGGAATTTGGAATGGAACACCGTCACTGGTCTGCTTTCATCCATGCACCTTTTAAGCAGCAACTTGGAATTTGGCAGCACCGCTGCTGTGGTTTCACAGATGTGCATCCAAATGTAAAAAAAGTTAAAAGACTCAAAAAAAGAGAAAATCTCAGTTTGCATGTGATTGGTTAAGAATCATTGACTTTTGTCATTTTGCTGAGTTTTCCAAAGGCCAGCCCGAGCTGACAGAGCCCGCTCCGCGTTCGGGGGCTTTTGCGGAGCGGCCAGGTACAGTCTGTGCCCAGGGCAGTGGGGACCATGAGCGGTCCTCCCCTCCTGTGACATCTGGGTGCCTCTCCTTGTGCATCACCTCCCTTTCTCCTGCTGAGAAAAGGAGGATGGGTCACAAAGATGAAAGAGTTTGGGAGGAGGCCTGCAACCAGGGAGCAGAAAGTGAGAGGAAGGAGGAGATGAGGACAGTAGAGTCCAAGGAGACAACTACTGCTGACCAGTGATAATTCTCCTAGGACATCATGGACAGAAATCAGTTGTGGAAGCAGTTCTGCATGACTAGGGAAAAAAAGATTATACATATTTACATAAAGAGATTCTGCTATGCCATGGGAAAAGGTATGATATATTGAGTAAGGAGATTAATAAGCATCATGGAGATAAAGGTAAGATGCCAGAGGAAATAATTAAGAAAAAATAAGAGGTTGGATGTGCAGCTGAAGCAAGGGAAACTAGGAGATGAAAATAGAGTGAGAAGTGTGTAAGAAGGCAGGAGCCAGGGAATAGGGAGATGGATAAACAGTGTGGAAGAGAAAGAGCTGGGAGTTGCCTTAAAACAGTACAGAGGAGAAAGAGAAGGCAGGAGCCAGGCAGAAGGAAGGGCATCAAGGGAAAGAAGGAGTGTGAGTACACACTGAACTCTGAGACTAGGCAGATCTTCTGAGTCAGACATAAATGCAAATTGTGATTTATCTGTAATGGTATAGGAACAGGAATCAGGTATGACTAACATCTATAGCCACATTTTCTTTTCTTGTTAGAGATCTTTATCGCATATTCTGGATCTCATGAGCCAGAGCCCTGGAGTTAAGGTGACCGCGTGTCATTATCTGTTTATTTTTCAGGCTTCCTCTCTCTGATTTTGTTAACAAACATTCAAGTGCCTAAAGTACAATATACAGCAATTTTTTTTTAATCACAGTAAAAAGTATTTCTGCAAAATCCATTTGAAAATGCTACAAGTAATTTTGAAATGATAGGTAGGGCTGCCAGCAGTGTCTCTCACTGGCAGAGCAAAGCAAGGCCCTGCATTCAGCCTGATGGCCTTTCACTGTGGGTGTTTGTCCTCCAAGAGGGCTTATACCATCCCCATTACATTGTGTGTAATTCATCACAGGGGTCAGCAGCCCTGCCTTGGCAGTTTTACCTCCCACCAGCCAGGAACACGGCCTGGAGATACAGGAGCAGAGTGGGAAAGGACTGGGTGCTGCCCACGGGCAAAGCAGAGCTGGAGGTCACTGAGCAGCAGCCAGCGAGGGGAGTGGGAGGTGTCCTGCCCCGTGGTACTGCTGGAGCTGCAGAGACACCAGTTCTACTCCTCCAGTGGCAAAACAGGGGAAAACATTGAAATTTGCCCCTACCATGGTGATTCAGCTTGCAAGCATTTGCCATTTATGTTAAATTCCAGTTTTTAATATAAATGGCAAATGCTTCCCCACAAACAGCATGTTTGGTCTGTCACATTTTCTGCAAGCTGAAGGCGAGCTTTGCAGAACTGAGCTTTACTTTCCTTTTGAGAATGAAAGCAGCACTGCTGTCAGAAGATTGAGTTGTTGGTGTGTATCAGGTGATAGAAAAAATTACTCTGCACATGGTCTGACTTTTTCTTTTATATATATACTTGGGATCTGCAGGTGTTGATTTGCTGTGTGTTTATCTGTTTGTCATACTGATAGCTTAAATCCACAAACTACACTTCTAATAACAACTCCTAGGGAGAAGGTTGCTGTTACTGCTTGGTTCCTCCTAAAGATTAAACAGAGCTAAAAGTTGGTACATTGACCTCTTGCTTCTTGAGGCAGATCTCTGTTCAAATTCTGACCTATGTCCTGGCTAAAAACATGTTCAATCTTTTCTTAATTTGTATTAGATACTTGTGTACATTACAAAATCATCTCGCAATTTGGCAAATTAATTTGTCTGTGGTTAGCTCTGGAATTGCAGAGATATTGCAGTGCATGCAGTGTTGCATAATGAGGTTCCCCAGACTTTTCTTACTCGAGTGAGTAACAGCAATTCTTATCTCTAGCGAGCATCGGATTCGTCCCGTTTTTGAGAAAAGAATTAATATCAAATATACGATGGGCATGTTATGCCTTGTGGCTGCAATGTTGTTTCAATTAGCTTCCCTGAATATACCACAATGAAAAGTGTCAGCTTTTTGCCTCAGAGGCCTATAATTAGATTAAATGAATACTGTTAATTATCTACTACCTTCTTTACACAAAACAGTATGTTTCCATAAATTAAAATGCTCGTACAGGAAGGAAATTGTTGTTCTCTGTAATACATGCATACAGTGCTGGATTGTGAATACTGTGACTGTATCAAAGTGTAGCACAGCTCTGCAGCCTTTATTTTACAGGAGCTAAAACAAATTACAACTGAAAATCCCACAGACAGCACACTATTTTAAAGCATATATGTTGGTGTAAGAAGGTGATATTACTAAATGTTACAGCTCTCCTGAAACAAATACACTTTTCTCTTTAACAGATGTTCTCTATAAAATTCTCTTAGGGAGATTAAATACAGCTTTGTTTGTGTACCTACAGTCACACCCTCAAGGACTATGTTATGTACAGAGAAAAAAACCTGCTTTTTCTAGCAGAGTGTACTTCTCCTTTCAGAAAAAAATTTTAAAAGTCCATTCTGTAGGAAGCATTTACAATTAACAGCTTGGTTTCCAGGCCTGTGTATATTCCAGCTAGTGTGGACTGAACATCTCCTCTGCCTGTTCTCCAGCATTATTAGATGCAAGCAAAAGTTCCTGACTGATCAATTCAGTCCCATCCTGGCATGCCTGATTTGGAAGTGCAGATTTTCAAATGGTGGTACATCACCTCTAGGGTAACAGATCTGAAGCAGAAAGTACTCTTTTTTGATTTGACAAAGTGTATCCCAATGTCCCTATTTCCTTCAGAATAGATGTTAATAACTTCAGGCCTGAACATGGATCCTCCCTCACCAGAAAATTACAATTAACTTTAGCAGAAGCCCTCATTCGGGCCTGCAATATACTCCGCATATAAATGTGATCTGTACCCAGGACTGCTCTTGTGTTTCATTAAGGTCAAACCCTGAAAAGCTTTTGAATACTCAGTGTTCTTACAAGGCATCGCATTTTATTGTGGTTTGTGCTGTGTCTCTTTTCCTTTAAATGTTCATTAGCTCCGTGTATGTAAAAGTGTTCATTAAAATATCATTGTCCTGGTAATAATCTTAATATTGAGGAGTGAAGAGGGCTGTGTTGCAGTAGAAATGCTGCCCCGTTTCCTGCTCTCAGGGTGTAACAGGAGAAAGAAAGACCATCTTGATAGGCATTATCTGCTGAAGGAAAACTTTCAGAGGAGCTGTGAATTGACTTTAACCTTTTAGTGGCTGCACTGTGAAGAAAATGTTTCAAGCCTCCTACCCCGAATTAGGCTTCTTTAATTTAAAAGATTCATAAATGCTAGTGGCCCTTATAATTACTGCTACAAATATCAGAAAACAGTTACAGGGGAACAAAGAAATGCAACTGGAAACATGGTTCAGTGGTCTTGTACTTCCCTGAAAAGCTGATTATACTTTTGGCTGATTCACTTTCTTTCAGAGGGAATTTACCCTTTCTGGCAGTTTGAGTCTGGTTGCACCAACGGCACAAAATGTATCTGGGGATGAGGAAATTGGCTCGGGGTCCTCTGTGTGTCAAACTGAAATTTGTCACCGAGCTCTAGATTTTGTCTTTTAGCCCCTGAGTGCCCCTTGTTTGGTCAGATTCAGAAGCCATTTTAACACTAGTTTAAAAATAGAGCCATTTCATTTGTGCTTTTGCAGGTGCCTTGCCCAATTCCATGCTTTCCCTGCATGACTTATCTTGTAGGATAAGCACTAATCAAAGGTCAAGGTTATTCTGAAGTATCCAGCATAGGAGAGTTCTCTTTCTCGTAGATCCTTAAGCTGAACTTCGCACAATTATAACTGATACTGTGCTGAAAGGTAATTCAAACAGAGGAAAAGTACAAAATGACAAGCAGGAACCTTTGGCACTGTAAAATGTCCCTGGTGATTTGTACTTAGTGCTTCTTCAAAACGCAGAAGCCATTTTACCACTCAGAGCCATGGCAGAAGTGAATTATTATTTTTTTCCGAGTGGGGCTCTGCAGATCAGGGCTTCAGAGCCAGGCTTGGCACATCTGGCTCTCAGAAATGTGCTATGTACTTTACATCCGAAGATAATTTTCTCGCCTCTGTGACACAGAAGCCAAGAAGCGTGGATTTTTCCTCCCCCCTCTCTCGCCTGTCTGATTTTGAAATGTAACACAAGGTCATGCATGAAAAGCTCCGGCTGGGAGATACACCTTGCTACCCAATTTTTTTTTTAAGGAAACCTGGAGACAAACCTGCTTGGTTTTGCCTTCTACGTGAGCTGCGGTGGGAGAAGATGCTTCTGCATCCCTGGACGCGGAGCTGGGGGAGGAGAGCCCGGCGCAGCAGCGGGAGCCCCGCCGCCGCCCGGCAGCGGCCGCAAAGATGCGTTCGAAACATCCCCCGGCAAGACGTGGGTCCCTTCTCTGTACTCACTGCGGCTGCGAAAGCACCGGAGTTTCGCTGAGGAGACTCCAGTCCCGGCTGCGGGGAGAGGGAGGAAAGGGAGGGGAAAAGAGAAAAGGGGGGGGAGAAAAAAACAAAAAAGAAGGAAGAAGGAGAAGATAGAAAAAAAAAAAAAAGAAAAGGGGCGCAGTGCAAGTTGCGGCGGCGGCGGGAGAGAGGCGGCGGGGGCGGCCGGGGTGNCGGGCGCGGCCCCCCCGCCCCGCGGCCCCGCGCCCCGGCGCTCCCCGGGGGCCGCCCGACCTGCCCGCACCTCGGCCGGAGCGACCCTCCCTCCTCCCCGGGGACCCCGGCAGAGCCCTCCGGCAGCACCGACATTTTGAGTGCCTGTGTGGTGGGGCAGGCTGTGCTGAGAGCCGGTGAGAAATCTTTCTTTCTCTCTCTCTCCTTCTTTCTCCTTTTTGGTTTTTATTTTTTATTTTTTATTTTTTATTCCCCACCCCCCTTCCATGCACAGGATAACAGTCCACACGGATAAATGTAAAAGCTTTCCTCCCCTCGCTTTTTCGAGGGAATTTCAGCACTTTAGTCAGGAGATAATAATGTCTGGCTGCTTCTGGCTGCCCAGTGAATTACCAGGTACATTTGTGGAAGAAAACCTTTTCTTTCTTTTAGAATATGAAAAGTGGTAGTTTTCTCCTGTGTTAACTCTTTCTTCATGTGAACAATGCAATGGCATTTCCTAGGGAGCTAATACCTTACCCCACCATGGAATAAACCATTGAATCCATTCCTCTCCCCACACTGAAAGCTGGAAAGTATTTTCCTGTACTTAAATGTGCTGTGGCTTATTGCACAGGAGACTGAGGAAAATTCACCTTCAAATACCTTCTTATTCCCTCTCCCCCGGCTAAGGGCAGGGCAGTGCCAGGGTTAGCCCTGCACCTCTGCCCCTCTCTCCTCAGCACCCACAGATCGGGTATTTCACCCTCTCACGGTGCTGCTGCCACAGATGAAACTCTCTTCGTTCCCTGTAGGATCCCTTTAGGATCTGCCCCTTTCCAAAAGGAGCTCAGCAGCCCCCGCCGCTGTTCCGAGGATAATTTAGAAACAAAGGTCAAGTGTAACAGCTTTGCTCATCCGTGTAACTGAAATAGGGGAGAGGGCTGTTGCCCCACAGTTGTGTCCTCACACAGCCTGGTCACTGTGAATCCTGGTACAGCTACATTTTATGTCCTGTTTCTTCACATTTTTCTGTGCTTGCTGTATTTGTTTCTATTTATACCTCTCATCTCGATACTGCACTCTTTGCTGCCGATTCCTGGGCTGCTGCAGGGCGATGTCTGCTCCTGCCTGGAGACTTACTTGGCAGTTGGTTTATGTCTCAATAAAAGCTCTCAAAAATCTTCAATTCAATCTCACACGCTGCAGTTTTGCGTCTCTGGATAAATATGTTTGTCGACATTTTCAGGAATATGCGAGTTTTTGAAACTGGACTTTTTGATGTTGCCAGAATAGTGGGGGGAAAGTGCCAAAGCAATTTCTGAAACCACATGCGATATTACAATCCTTTTTAGGTGTCAAGATTCTCTATTAATGAGACTTGCTTTATATTATTTTCTCCTCGCTCAATAAATATAAAGACTTGTGGAGGAAAGCCATTCCCCAGCAACCAGGCACCTTTTGTCACTGACAAACCCTGTAAGGTGTAAGCCACCAGCTGACTGATTTCTTTGGTTTCCCAGAGGCTCTTTGCAGTAACTATTAACTTCCTGGGATAATAGAGAGCAATTTTTGCTTTCCAAGTATCTAACTAGGAATTTCAATTGATCATCTTGTGGAGCGGCTCGCAGAGAAAACGCAGCAGTGAAATCAGATAAAACACACCTTTAAACCAGACTATCAGCCGTGACTCAGCCGCCGAGGCTTTGGGCATGGCCGGAGGTGATTCGTCCTGGCTTTAACCCTGAACTCCTGGCACGCAATAAAAGCCGCTATTTCTGACTAGGCGGGGCATTTTTCTCGGAAGAGAAGTTGTTCTTATTAAGCCACTGCTTAAACTTCGCCTTAGCGAAAATTAAATGCTGATGAAGCTCCAAACGGGTTTGGAATGAGGTTTTTTAGTAGCACGGGTGAAAAAAAAATAAAAATAACAAACGTGAGAAAGCTGGATATTACCTCCTGGTGTAGCACGGAATTCCTCTTTGGGAGAGGAATGGAGAAGGGAAAGGCTTGGAGCATCCTCCAGGATACAAGGAAAGGAAGATGGAGAGCAACACAGAGCGATTTGGGTCACTTCACCTGGGGAGCCTGTGGATTATGTTGCTCAGTTTAATATTTCGGGTGGATTAGTGCTCTTTCTACCGGGAATTTTGGGGTTATTTCCCCAAAAATGCTTCTTATGTGCTGTGCTGCTCCGATTAATGATCATGGCACAATTTTCCATATTTCACAGAGGTTTTTAATCAGAACACAGCAGTGTGACAGAACTTATAGTAAATGTGACAGACAGTTTCAGCAATTTTTTTTTTTACTTGAAAATGTAGTATCTGATTTTGTGGGGCTAATTTAAAAAAAAAAAGTTAAAAACTAAACTAATATATTCCCTCTCCTCTTTTAAGTGCTATTTAAAGTAGTGTTCATTTTGCATTGATTTAAAACCTTCTATTTTGCACGACTGAAATTCAGACTATTCAAAATGAAGCACTTTAAACTGCCCATCTGCCCAATAAGTAGATCCTGTACAAGTGTTAAAAGTTTCATAATAGACTCTTCCCGACACGGTGCTGATCATCGTTAGCTCCTGTTGGGGCTGGAGAGGCAAATGAGTTTCAGTCTGGTGAATACTCTCAACTCTCTGTTGCAATAGAAAATTTCCAATGGTTAAATTGTGTTTTAGGTGCAAGCAATAACTTAACTTCACAAATATCAAAAGTGCTGCTTCCTAAATGTCACCGTATTCAAATGTTCTTGTTTTGTGAGATGCTGCCATTAAAATAGTTTATTTCCAGACAAAACAGAATAGTTCGTGGAAAGCAAATATTACTTAGAGAACATCTAAACTGCAATCAGCAGATGAAGCGACCAGAAGTGTTGTATTGCAGCTTTCGTGTCCTCTTTGACAATGGTTCTCTGCTGCTTGTTTTGAAACTAGAAAAAAAAAGTCCTCTGCAGTGCACAGTAAACACGAACTACTAAACTGAGCTGTTTAAAACCTCTGGCAATCGAAGAAACACCACTTATACTGTTTCTGGTAACTAAATTCAAAACCAGATTGGTGAAAGTTTAAATACACAAAGAGGAAAAGTGACATCTACATTTAGAAAGTAAGTGACCTAGTTCTACAAGCTCTTGTTAGTGACAAAATACAGTTACTGCCTAAAGCATCTAAGCTGTCCTCAGGCCACGCAGCCTTTGACTTCCAGCTCTGCCTGTGCAGGGGCTGCAGGTGACCCCTTATTAAAAGGATGTTTTTATCTAAAACAGGACCTCAGACTCTTGAGCCTGAGCGTAAGGGGTGGGGGGAGTGAGGAGAAGGGAGGGGTGCATTGAGAGGTGGGAGAAATCACAGTAAACTATTTCCTTTTCTTAAAAGTCCAGCAATATTAAGCATGTGAATAGTAGCTCTTGTATTAATGACTTGATAGGAATGACCTAAAATAAATTGTAAAAGTTGATACTGGAAAACTAGATATGAGCAACCAACATACACACGGATGAGCCTGGGAGTACTGTGTAAAGTGAAAGGTATAGGAAACTGCTGGGAGCACGGATTTAAAACGTTTCCATTGTCTAAAAACCCACCTCTGGAATTTCTTGAGACTTACACTACCAGCTGTTCAGAAGGAAAAAAAAAAAAAAAAAAAAAAAAAAAAAAANGTAAAAAAAAAAAAAAAAAAAAAAAAAAAAAAAAAAAAAAAAAAAAAAAAAAAGCAATGTGGCAACAAATGTTGTTAAAAAGGAGGGAAACACCCCAAAAAGTCTGCACACCCTCACGTCCAAAGGAGACCCCGTCCTGGCGGGGTTCAGTCCATGCTGGGGGGGAAGGAGCTGCTGGCCTCCAGGAGTTCCACCACGGCTGCCCTCCGGTAGAGCTTGGCCAGGTCGTAGGCGGTGGCCCCCCGCTTGTTCTGGTGGCCCACCTTGCACTCGGAGCGCGCCAGCAGCAGCTCCACCACCCGCACGTGCCCCTCCTGGGCCGCCAAGTGCAGGGGCAGGTTGCCGTCGTTGTCCTCAATGTTAACATCGGCTTTGAACTCCAGCAGAGTCTGCAAAGTGTCCAGAAAGCCCTCCCTGGCTACATCGTGGATGACAGCGAAGCCGGTACTGTCTTTCAGGTTGGGGTTCGCCCCGTTACTGAGCAGCCGCCGGGCGATTTCGGGGTTCCCGAGTTTCATCACCTGCGAAAGAGAGAGGAGAATTGGATACCGCGGGTGGGGGTTTGCTCCAGCACTGCCTCCCGTCCTCGCTTCTCATCCCTGGCTTTTGTCAGACTCCAATTCTCATTTAAGGCAGACAGAGGAGGCTCGCTATAGAACTAATGACACACCAGAACGTCTCGTTTTTCATGTATTTGTTACTGAACTCGGTGAAATTGTGAAAGATGTTATCACTTCGGTGGTCATAGCTTTCTGCCTCGGAGAGATTAATGCCTGAAATAGCACAGAATGGCATATAACAACTTTTTTTTTTTCCTCCCCCTAACGAGGGTCATCTCACTTTCTTAACATATAAAAATTAAGTATAGTTCGGTTTTATTTGCCTAAGTATTGAGACACTTCTGCATTACTGTTTAGTCTTGTTAAACAGCACATATAGGGTCTCTGAGGAATAGATATTTTACCTAAGCAACAGCAAATGTAGAATGTGTTTTTACAAGCTTTCAGGTGTTTACATTGTCTGTGCATTATCATAAAACAAATATTTGGACTGTACCATAGCTCTATCTGTTGAGAAACATAAATGCTAAAAGAAATTCTTCTCCCCAATATTTGTGTTTCATTAGGTCACCCAAAAAGGAAAAGTCAAAAGGAATGTTTCAAAGTTACAGAAGTTGTCTTCTAAAATCAGTATATTATATTATACTTTCATAGCCCTTCTATAAGTAAACTGTGGCTATGTTCTGTCGTTAAAACATCCCTTAAAAAAAATACAACAACAACAATAATTGGATTTTCTGACTGTTTCTCTCAGGGAAAAAAAAAAAAAAAAAAAGCTTCTTTCAATTTTCTCAATTGCACCATAAAACTATCATAATTAGAACACAAATCTCTCTTATTTGTAACTTAGCTGCTTGCACCGATTTCCTTGTAATTCCTCATTTTTTGTTTGCACACTTTCCAAAAATGAACACTGTAATGTATATTGTGTAATCTCTAGCCTATAGGCAGTATTTTTCTGTCCTTGTAACTAGTCTCATTGTAAGTATAAAATTCGAAAAAACCCCAACTCTTTTCTATTTCCTTACAGAGAGATTCACACATTGATTTGAAAATCTTGATTAATTTAAAAAAATCATCAGCATAAACGAGCATTACAGTGCATTAGATTTAGCTTAAGGTACAATTTCTACAGAGGTTTGCTGAAAATCTCTCCTGACGAAAAATATATATCAAGTTTTTTAAGAAAAACAAGATATAATAAATACATTTATGTACAGAGTTTGAAGTGTAAAGCAGCCCAGCACATTATAACCACAGACAGGAGCAAAAGTGCAGATAAGACAGGCTGGGATTCAGGGAAAGAGAGCTCTCTGTGCCCCAAGGCTTCCAGCTCCCGACTTCCAGGCACTTCTTTCACTTCTGACAGAGATGGAAGCGATGTAAAAGAAAACAAGATCATTGTGATCTCTCTTTGTTTAGTAAAAACCGGACGTTCTGATCTCTTTTTGAGAGCCCAGGCTGTATTATTTGTGAATTCAAAACATATATTTGGGTTAAGTGGGAGTTTTCAGTGTTCAGGCCAGGGGACTGAAGGCTTCAGTTAAAGATGCGAGGGGGAGAAAATCCTAAAAAAGGTGATGCTTTTTGGACGTGGGCTACAACTGAACAGCAAATGCCTCCTATATTTTGCAAAATAATGTTAGGGGGGAGGGAGGTGAAGAAGTAAAAAGCATTAATTTAATACATCTGACGAGGAGCATAAGGGCAGGAGATGTATTTGAGGCCTGCATAGGTACACCTCACCAGAAATAAAAAGGACAGAGCAAGACAAGCCGAGTAGTTGTTTAATTACACATAAATGCAGAGGAAAAATATAAATTCATTTACATTAATATAGGAGTATTCTCTCCGTTGTAATTGAGAGAGAGATTACAGAGAGATTATCTCACTCTTGCAGAGTGCACTGAAGGAGAAGTCTTTCGAGCGTGGCCAGGCACCCACAGCACATTTCAGGATGATACATATTGAAAATAAGTCGACAGATTCTCCTGTTTTGGTTTTTGTGGTGGTTCATTAGCTCAGTTGTTGTAATCCCTAAGAAGTATTGTTAGGGCACAGATGCATGTTTAATGCAGCTGGATGCTATGTAATTGTGTATAATATACCTTAATTCAGGAGATGGAAAGTTAGCTGCTTTTAGAAAAAAAATCCAGCATTCCTGTAGGACAAATCGGTTTTCAGCCCTTGTCCCTAGGATAAATCAACTAGCTAAATGTTTCCTGCTTTCTTAAAGAATTTAGCTTGTCTAAGTTTTTAATTTAAACCCTTCCACTCTCTTAAAAGCTGTTGCAAGTGCCTGCACTGCCATGCGATGCCCTATTTAGGTGTTAACAGGACAGCGAGGAGCTCACAGATCTCCAGCTTCAGCGAAATTATCAAAAAAGGGTCATTCCTGCATTATCAGCAAGAGGTGCTTATTTTCCAGCTCTAACATTTTGATGTAAAGCCAAAAAGCTGTAAATATCTCGACTACATTCACAGGTTCTATGCTGTCTAAAAATCCACTTTCAGAAATTATTACCATGGTTTTGGGGGAAGGGGGAAGAGGGGTTAAAAAACGATTTTACTAATGTGTGAAATTAAAAAGACCTATAACTCCACTTCCACATTGCATTACTTACAAATTAAGTACAAATAACCCCACTTATTTTCCCTCTGGATTTATAAATCACATCTTTCACTGTTTGGTAGGTATTCTAGCCTTTTTGCCATCATTATCTGATAATATTAAAAGCAAAATCTTTCATCAGCTACAATAGTTAGCAGTTGGATGAGTTCCAACTCCTGCCTGCAGAGCTACAGAGTTAAAAATTAGGACACAGCACCCTATACGATCAGAAAGGAAATAACTGGAAGCAGTACCCTGCTAGCCGATCAGAAAAAAGCAAATTTTAAAGTCCTAAATATGAATGAAAAAGCAAGTGATTCAGCTGGAACCCTGGCTCGCAGGGTTAGCTCTTAATGTACATCGGAGGTCCTCGCTTCTGAGCAGCATGATTCCCAATGAGAAAGGTCATTCCCACAAACAGAGTATAAAGGGAAAAGTACCATCCACAGCACACCCCAGCACACAGACGAGCCACGCTTTAAAAGCACATTGCAGAAAAAAAAAAAAAAAAAAAGGAAGAAAAAAGATAAAAATCCTAAGCTTCAAAGAACAGAACATTTGTGTTTACAGACCTGCTATGAAATCCTGCTCACCTAAGCTGATTTCTTTTCATCTCAGCTCTCTCATTCCTTGCCTCCTCCCCACGAAGTTACAAAATATTAGCAAACTCGTAGCCCGTTTGACATTGAGGGTGATCCCCGATTGAAAGAATGGTTTTGACCAGTTTTATTTCAAGTACGTCATTTTAGGGAGTTGGAGCCACTAAACTTATAAAATATGGCATCCAACGAGTTTGAAAAACCACTCGAATTTCATCCACCAGCCTGCTTAAAACGTTGTCTTTTTTGGAAACCCGGGTCACGTAGGTACCAGTGATGAAATATTTTCTCCCTCTCTGGATACCAACCTGCAGCGCAGTCCTCCCAAATCCATTTTGTGCATTGACGTTTACATTCTTTTGCAACAAATTAGTAAGTTGCACTAGGTCCCCCTTGGCAGCCGCGGACGCCAGCTCGTTCCCAGAAGGCTCGGCCATTCTTTAGGGTGACTGACGATCGGAAAAAAGATGAGATTTTTTTTTTTTTTTT
>VYZP01025756.1:96122-118463 GCA_013400635.1 Hypocryptadius cinnamomeus
GCCCGGCCCCGCCGCGCTCCGGCCGCCGCAGCTCCGCGGCGCTCGGTGCCGTCCCCTCGCCGCGCAGCCCGGGCACGGCTCCGCCACAGCCAGCACAGCCCGGCTGCTTTTAGGAGCAGCGCTGCTGAGACCTAGAGGGGGGGGGAAATGAAAGGAAAAGGAGGTTGTAGCAGCGGGAGCTGCCGCACCCCGGCGGGAGGAGCGGGATGGGGAGCTCGGCAGGCGGGAGGGCGGCCTCTGCCACGGCGCTGCCCGGAGCTTCTCCCCGGCGGTCTCCACCTGCCCGCGGCGGGAGCGGAGCCGGCTCCGGTCCCGGCCCTGGCCCCTTCGCCCTCGCTCGGCACCCCGCGGGCAGCGGCTCCGCGCTCGGGCCGCCCCGGCAGCGGCGCGGGCTCCTCTCTCATCCTGGGGACAAGGTCAAGGATGAAGGGTCAATGTCAAGTTGTCTTAACGGTGGAAGGCGACCGTCCACGGCAGCACTCCCTGCTTCCCGCGTTTCTGGTGTCCTTGATTGATTCGAAAGTGCCATTTTGAAGGGGAACCGCGCCCGGGCACCAAGAAGACGCGAGGACTTCGCTTTTCCTTCGCAGGGCGAAGAAGTGAGGATGGTACAGGACGGGGATGTCACCGCCACTCTGCCTAACAGTATTTAGTGTCTTAAAGTGCTTTAATGGCTGGATTGCTTTAGGTTTCAGGGACCCTCGGAGAACTGCGTTCTGCCAAGAGAACCCTCCGAGAGGTAAGCAGCAATGTCATGGCTCCCTGATAAGCACACGTAGCCCATCGCTCGCAGGGGCAATCTGCACGTCCGTTTTCTGCGTGGACGCCACGGGAAAGTGATTTTGAATGTAAACAGGCGAGACAGCTCGGGGAGGTGCGGTAGGGAGGGAACCTGCGGTGGCTACAGCTCCTCCAGCGCTGCCCTGCGGGGGAACCCGCCGCTGGCAGCCGGGCAGGGGCCGGAGGTGGCCGGGGCCTGAGTCGGGGCCGCCGCCGTCAAACAGAGCCGCTTCTACAGCAGCGGATCTGCAGCTGAACGAAGCCAGACTTCTGTATCTGTCTTTCCTCTCGGCTTCGGTTGCTTTTTTGCTTTGCAATTGTATTTTCCTGTACTGATTCCCCCATCCACGCTTGTTTGCGAATATTACAAAGGTGACAAGTGTGAGCTGCCTACACACGAAGCAGGGAAAAGAACTTTGTTCAGTTTATCAACTGACCCTCCACTCCCATTCCCACTAAAGGAGAGAAAAAACACGTGTATTTTTAAGGGCCTCATTGTGGTAATTCTCGTTCAGAAGCAATAGTGCTTTTTTCCCCTCATTTTCCCCCATTTTTTAAAAGTGAAAATATAAATTATAACTTCCCTCAAAGTTAGCTCTAGAAATATATGTATGCAAGTAGCATCTGTTTATTCAAATATAGGTGCTTTTCTGCATAAAGAGGGAATTTATATGTAAAACTTGGATTATTCAGTCAGTTGGCTTATAAATCACTTATTTTGTGACTAATTACTGCCTAAAATCCACAGGCTTTGGTGGTGTTACCTGTTGCTAACTTAGTGCAAAATTAGACCTGCAAATATTACAACAGTCTCACACTATTTTGTTGTTGGTTTATGGTTCAGAATAAAGCTTCCATCTTCTGTTAATCACGCCACAGAGAAAAATAATTAAGTAAAGTGTGGCTGGAGTGCTGCAGGCCTCCTGCAAGTAAAGCTGCCTGGCCAGAAAATGCCATCAAACTTTCTCTACCGTGCAGCTCTGTCAAACGTCTTTGCAGAAAGCAGTTAATTAGTCCTGATCATTTCCTCTCATGAGTGATAAAGACACTCCGCCTAAAACAGAGAGATTTGTCCCAATCGGCTCCAGAATCAGCAGAAAAAAACCCCAAGAAACCAGCAACAAACAATTTCTGGAGGGAGATATTATCACCGGGCATTATAAGGAGTAAAATAATCGGCTCCCTAAGTTGTCTCTCACTCGTTGGAGGATAAAACCCACCTCGAATGGCTCAGAGAGGCTGTGAGAAGGCAAACAGAAACTTTAGCTGTGACTTGGATGTGAACTTCCTGAGATGCGGGGCACGTGCAGCTTTTCACCTTTTCTTCATGTTCTGGATCAAATCCTTCCTGTTTTGATCTAATATAGATATCATTATTTAAAATATGACTGTAATAGACATGAACGCCGTGTAACTAATCTTGACAACATACCTATAGCTTCAATTTGTGCCAGGAATTAATTGGCTTTATTCCAATTGCTAAAACTCGCTTTTCAGCCTTTATTATAGTTACTCTCTAGTAATGTGTGGGTGGATTTGTTTGTAATTTAGCATAGGCTGTCCTTGGCATTGCACCATATCTTCTACTTAGTACAGAACTGTCTGTAACATCAAACTGGGGGGAAAAAAAATAAAGGTGCAGGTGTGAGGGCAATTAATTTATCATCCCTCCGGTCGGTGGTGGGGAGCTCGCATTGTTAAACTCACGTCAGCGGGCAATAAAAACCTTTTGGCAAGCCCTGCCAACACAAACTAGAGCAGGAACAGAGTAAAATGTAAAACCCAGCTTCCCTGACCCTGTGGCTTCGCATCCCAAGTGGCGTTTCCGTGCGGCCTCAGCCCGCCCGGAGCCCGCCGCCGCCAGACACCCAGCCCAGGCGCCCGCGCTCGCCAGCAGCAGGCTCCAAACCATTCCCAGGGTTTCTCTTGGCATCACGGACCCTCCTGAAGGTACAGCCGAGGTTTTCCTTTTTTTTTTTTTGTCCGCGGTGGCGCCGGGCTCCCCCCGCAGCTCGCCCCGGGGCCAGCGGCGGCAGGGAGCTCGCAGGGTCCGCGAAACCCCCCTGTGACCCCCGCGGATGGACGAGAGAAACAATAAAGAACGCTGCTTCCTAAACCCGGCAGAATATCTTGATTCAAAGGTGTCATAATGTAGCGTTATGAGGTGACAGGAAAGCTGCTCGGTGCATCCGTGACCTCAGCTACGACACTCACAGGACACTTAAAGAAGCAGAGCAAAACGTGTTGGGATAATTAGCAAGCTGGCGTCCAAATGTGTGGTTTGTGTCGGTGCTAAGCGGGTACACGAACATCAGGTTGTAGGAGGCAGACTTGGAAAGCATCAATTTAGATTTGCATTACTTAAAGCAGATTTATTTGCGGTATATAATAGAATTGCATCTTACAGTGCTGGAGTGCTAAGCCTGAGCGAGGGCCGCTCTGCAGATCACGGCGTGTTGGCTCAGAAAAACCTGCGAAAAATGCATTTCCTTCTTTTGAGCCGGGGGAACCCGGGGGAAATGTCGCCGCTCCCCGAGCGCCGGGCGGTGCGCGCCCTCCCGGGGGTGCGGGGCAGCGGGCGGGCACCGAAACCAGCGCGGTCACGGAGGGATGGAGGGAGAAGGGCAGGGACGGCAGGAAGGAGGGATGCATGGATGGGTGGATGGATGGATGGATGGATGGATGGATGGATGGATGGATGGATGGATGCCCCGCTCCCACACAGACAGGCAGGGCCGCGCTCCGCCCGGCAGCTGCACCGTTTCCCCGCACCGCCCGGGGACGGCTGCAGNGCCCGGCCCGCCGCTCTCCTGCCTCCTCCTCTCCTCGGCCCCGGGAGGGGCGGCCCGGGGGCGCCGCGGGAGCCCCAGCGCAGCGCGGCGCCTCCATGAGCTCCTGAGCTCCCACCCTGCCCCGTCCTCCCCGCGGCAGCGGCTCCAGGTGCGCGGGTCCGAGCAGAGCCGGGACGCAGCTGGCTGCAATGGCGTCCAACATGGACCGAGAAATGATATTGGCTGATTTCCAGGTAAATTTCAAGCCGCCGCCACACAGCCGTGGCCTCTCGCTGCTTTTCTCTTTCTCCTCGTTGCTGTGCTGCTTGTTCTTTGTGGGGAGGTCCGGGGTGGTGGGTGTGAAGCCCACCCTCTGAAGCCTCCGCTCTCGCTTTCCTTCTTTTTTGTTTGTCAGAAATGGGGAGCGTGTGCCCTCTTCTCTCAAGGTGTGTGAACAAAATGTCTTCTTTAACTTAGAGAGTTTCAGGTTTTAATTAATAAAATAAAGCTTTTTCATCCACTTTGCTTGTTCCTACCCTCTGCAACCACCCAGGCCCTGGGACAGCTGTGAGGCAGCTCACTTGGAAGAGGTAAATGCCAGGGAGGATACAAAACTCACCAGTCCACATGATTTGTCACAGTGTTTGTAGTGAATCACTTGCTGGTACTACAGATTAGTGCTGAACAGAGGTGTTTCCATTCCAGCATCAACACTAAACTGCATGGTTGCCTCAGCCTGTGACTGTTGTGATGACGGTAAAACTCTTCCCACCCCATTCCAAACAGCAGCGTGTTTGTGCAGAAGGGAGGAATATCCTCTTCCAAGTTGTTTGTTACCTTTCCTTCTCTCTACAATAGGGTTGTAATTTAACTTCAGACTTCTGAATCTTATCCCCCGAATAAAGTCTTTCTGTAAGTGAAAGTGATGTGTTTAGGAGCGTATATTGCTTCTTAATATTGCTTGTTTTATATTGTTTTTCTAAGACCAAGTAAAAAAGTGGAGGATACCTGCATTTGAAATAGTGGGGGGTGCCAAACACATCTGGGAAGGGAATCAGATGATATTTGAATATACTTTTTTAACATTTGCTTTTAAATCCATGTGTTTTTTTTAAAGCTCTGTCCATTTGCAGTGGTTGTTCTTACATGGACAGGCACCTGGATATTTTTGGGTTGATTTGTAAAACTGCCATCTGTATGTTCAGCTTCTTAAAAGACTGTTAGCAGTGAAACTATTTTGTTCAGTTGAAAAGCAAAAAAAGAGTAATCCCTCCAATTCACTCTGTGTGTGTGTTTCTTTGGAGCTACAGGTAGGGTGATGTAGTGTGCACAGTAATTCCTGTGTATTATGTAATTAAGTAATTCCTCTGTTGCAAAAGGTACCTGGTATCTCACTGATGTAACTCATGGAGTTCCCAGCTGGTAACAGGGAACTGTCATCCCCTCCTGTACCCCATATCTTACACCTGTGTTCATTAAAATGCTTACCAAATGTTACTATATTGACACTACTTTGTTGTACTTGGAGGTACTTTTGTATATGTAAGGGATGACATCCCAGTTTTAGGGCTGGGATTTCACAAAGGAGTTTTTCCAGGAACAGCACACTGTGAAGAAATCATCTTTGACCCCAATTCTGCATTCATGCCAGTGGGAACAGATCCTTGTGGGATCCCACATTATTACCTGAATTTACAATCAGGAATCCTAGAAGATGAAATTAGTGGCTGGTGAACGTAAGATTACTTGTTTTAATAGAATTTTCAATACAGATTTACACTTTGCAGGTGTTTTTTGCTATTTTGCAGTATTGTTGTGCTTGGATTTTGAAACAATTAATAAAAGTATAAGAGCAACTGCAGTGTTTGGTACCATGAAGACAAGTAAGTATCATTACAAACTTGCAGGTGGGTGGTGGAGTCACAGAAGCCAGTTTTAGATCAAGGGTGAATGACATAATGTGTCTGAACCTAGGACACAGGAAATATTTTATCATATACCTATCCTTACTTAAAAAGAGCCCAAACATTTTCCTCTTGTATTTCAGCAGACAGCTTTGTTTTCCTGTTTCATTGTATTTCTTTTTGAGATTATATCAAGTGTCTGCCTGATTTTGAAGTACTGAGCTGTTAATTGTCATGCTGTTAAAGGTTCAGATTAGTAAAGGACAATGTCAGTCATTATTAGGCCTTGTATCTGTAGACTCTTATAAAACAGTAAAGGTTTTTGGGTCTTTTAAATACTTGGTGGAATTTGCAACTCATTCACTAAGAATTTAAAATGGAGAGTAAAACATTATGTGCAAAGTAATTCTGCATGATTTTCCCTTCTTTATTTTCTGTACCTTTTAATTAATAAATATATTTCTCAGAGTTCTGCTGCCATCTTCTATGTTTATGTGAGGTGTCTTGTTGAACAATGGTGCACACAGTGAAAATTTCAAAAGCAATTCTTTGTAGTTTAGTTCAGCTAATCTTTGGTGAATTAAATTGGGAGGGAAACTTCCATCACCATTTCACCCTCACTTTTCCCAAGTTGTGTTTAAGGGGGATAGTGTAGTGGTCTTTAAACTTCTGAAACCTGAAAGGGTTTTCTCTCCCCATTAAAAAAAAAAAAAAAAAAAAAAAAAGAAATCATAATTGTACTGATGCTTGATGCTTTTGTGAAGCTTTCATGGATTTATTTAGTATCTTCCAGAGTTATTAGGGATTTTTGCCTTGGCTTTCAGCTAGAATTTGTTTTTTTGTTTTTAACTAGAGCATTTGTTTTTTTCTTTTTAGCTCTGATTGTAGTAACAGGTAACTTCTGCATTTGGAGGTACTAAAGAGAATTACTTATTTTTAAAAAGTATTTTGCATATATATATACATACTATATATATATATATGTGTGTGTGTGTGTCTGTGTATGTATATATATACATAAACCCATGGAATTTTATGAAATATTTTAAGTATAGAGTAAGGCACAGTGAGTGATCTACCAAAATATTTTTGCCTAATGTCTCAAAACAATTTAAGCCTGTTCTGTGTGGTTTATAATTATTTTCTTTTCCTCTCCCTTTTAATGAGGCTACTGTGTGCTACCCAGGGAGCACAAAATACGTATTCATGCATGTGGGCTGTATAAGCAACCTGCCTAACTTTTCCTTCTTAGGCCCACACTTAGGAAAGATTATGCAGAAGCTTTGCTTTGTACATGAGTGCCCTGATTGTTTTCAATGGAAGTAGCTGATGTGGAGTTCAGTGCACAAACAAGTTTTAGCTTTTTTACTAAATGCAATTCAGAACTTCTCCACAAAGTGTCATTGGCATAAAGGAAGAACTCCATAAGAAGAAGCACAGCAGCTTGTTTTAGTAGCATAAATTCTTCAAAAAAGGTAGCTGCATGTGAATTGATAAGTGATGCTGTAACACACTTCACATACTGGGGGAAATAAGGTCATAATTTATATCAATTTTTAAACAACTATTCTGTTGTTTGTTGTGTTTAACTGCAAAGTGTGCTTCCATCTTCAGTGGGATACCCAGGTGCTCATGATCTCTTGCAGTTTGGGGTCTACTTTTCACTATAGAGAAAACAGATTTTCTTTTTTCTTTTTAATTTTAAAATTTATTTACACAGAGCTTCATTTAATTGACATAGATTTGTCTTCATTCCCAAAGTTTAACTTTGAGTGTTGGCAGAAGTGTCAGATACTGATGTTTTTGCACGCTAGCACTTTTGCTTTTGTTTTTACAGCTTCACTTAGGATTGGGACTAAAATTAGCAAGAACATATTTTTGTCCTTGTAAGTTATGTCCACCTGTAGGACCACTGTGTTCATGCTGTGTGCTTGTCCTCACAACAATCCTAAATGTGGAGTGGGCCTAAGGGATGCAGTGTTGTGGGGTTGCCAGCTCCTGTGTGTTCATGTATTACAAGAATATCTGGCACTCTGGAGCTTCAGGAGGAAATTTCTAAAAGAATTCACATTTTTCATTGACCAGATAAATAAGTAGCTCAGGATTTGGTCAGGGTGGGAGGATTTTAGAGTGAAATGACAGAACTCAAAAATCCTTGCTTTCATTGAGACAACAGATTTCTAGTAGTTTTCTTCTTCCCTCTTTCATCTATATTCATTGTGAAGCCAAGGTATGTGCTTTTCCTTTTCCAAATTTTTTAAAACTGGATAATAGACTACTTTTTTGTGATTCACACACTTGTGTATAAAAATGTCTTTTTTTTTTTCAAACTTCAACTTTGTGTCAATCTCTTTCATAAAAACAGGTTTGTGGGAAGAGCAAGGGGGAATTGGGAAGGAAGAACGTCATTGCCATCAGTTGCAGCAAAGTGAGAAAGCATGCTGAATGATTGTGTTCTAAATTATAAAATTGACCATGACAGCGATACATCAGTTTATTACTTTTTGTTTTGTTTGTTTTTGAAGATTTAATTGTAATTCAATCTACTTGTTTCCTTCTGGAATGGCAAAAATTAAAGAAACTGAAGAATCTTTTCACCTGGAGGTTAACACAGTACTGTTAAATAACTGACAAGATAAAGTTTTTGGTTTGGTTTGTTTTTTTTTTTTTTTTTTTTTGTTCCTGTCTGCTTCAGCCCTGTAGAAGATTATCTCAGTTGTGAACAGTTTTCACTGTCCAACAGTCTGTGTGTAGAATTTACATTTGTATTTTTTTTTTAAAGGGTGCTAAGTGAGCTTTGCTTTCCTCTGTGCTTGTTGGCATGGTGGCTCAGGTTTTCTGTCATTTTCATTTATTGCCAGTATAAAGATTTGATGGGTGGAAAAGGTGGGCAGATACAGGAATAGCTTCAAGTCAGTACCTTTGATTCTGGCCCTGGACTGTGACTTAGGGTGGGGGCTGGAAAGTGTTTCAAAAATTTTTGTAAGGATAAACCACTCACTGTGGGTTCTGGACAAATCTCGAAGTGGATGTCCTTAATGTTGATTTCTGAAAGAAAAAGACATGTTTTGTCATTAAGGTGCTGGGCCAGGAAGGGCTGTTCTTGCTTTCTGTGCAGGCTTTCAGTGGAGTGTTTGGGAATTTGGAACAAGGCCCTCAACAAAAGGTAGTTGCTTAAACTTTGACTGGAACTTTGAGTTCCAGTCAAAGTTTAAGCATAAGCTGGAGGACACTTTCCAAAGATTTAAAGTTCTTGGGGGCCTACATTTTCATCAGAAGGTCTCCCTGTATACCTGGGCGTACATTTGTTCAGATCTGTCTGAGCTTAAACCTCAGTCTTACTCAACCCAAAACCTCTCTTTAGGGTGGCCTCTCTGTAGAATGTGGAGTGCACTGGGTGCTGAACTGAGCTCTGCAGATCTCTCCACAGGAACTGGAAGGAAATCCAGAACTCTGGAGGTTGGAAATCAGGGTTGGGGATAGACAGGTTTGTTTTATCATATCTCCTGCTGGGTGTCTTTAGTTAAAAGTGGGCTCTGCTGGGTTTCTAATAGTCAGGTGCCCAGATGCTCTGCACTGCTTCACCTGACCTGTTTTAATGGATATAGGTTACTGTACCTTTAGTTAAATTTAAAAATAGATAACAGGACTGTTTTTCAGTGTGAAGAAAGATGCCTTTAGGACACTGTAGGATGTTGAAGTTCGTACTTGTGAGGCCTCTTAATTTGCATTTTGATTAGAATTCCTTTTAATCCTTGTTGGATTTTATCACATTATAATTTTGTGCATTGCCCAGTCAGTAACACCTTTGGAACTGGTAGCTGGACCTCTTGGTTTGGAACACAATTGGATTTGTTTGCTGTAAATGGCCCTAGGACCAAGATAAAAACATACTGCATGCTTAGTGTGTTCTAGCTTGGTTATTGCCATTTTCACTGTCTGATTCCAGTCACTTCTGCCATCACTTCTATTAATTTATTCCTTGTGGGATTTTGGAGTTTCATTTCTTTAGATATGTTTAGGCTCAGTCGTCATTCCAAAATTCAGGTTCATCAGAACAAGGCTAATTTGATTTACTGACCTTTAAACTGAAGGTGAAGTGGGTTCCAGAGCCAGAAATAAGTTGGAGTGAGAGTGGTGTCCTTTTAGAAACATAACTTGGATATTCTCATTGATCACTCTTCATGGAAAAGCTAGTTAATTTCTGTGATGTAAGGGCAGATAGTTAGTTAGAAATACTAACTGACATTTATAAAAAAGAAAGAAGCTACTTTGACTGTGATTTGTGTGCATTATACCCCTGCTGTAGGAACCTGAATAATTTAGCACTGGAGGACCAGTTTGTCTTTAGAAAGAGGTTTGTTCTGTTTTTTTCATTCAATTACCTTGAAAAGACTCTTCACATCATAGTAATCATGTCACCATTTCCATCAGCCCATTCATATAGGTATTTGGGTTAGTAGGTCACTGAAACAGATTGAGAGGTGGTAGCTGTAGGATCCTTTTTCAAATGCCATGACAACCAGTACTAATTATAATATTGAAATTATTAATTATATGTACTCCCAAAGGCTAGGAATGGGCTTTCATTGAAAGATACTATGAAAATTATTTATCATGTTGAAAATACCACATGGCTAATATATCTTGGTAAGCAAGGATCAATTACAGTAAACTTTACACTTACTGAGTTCATATTTCTGTGTGGAAGGAGGTGTGGGAGAGGATGAGCATTTGAGCCATTTCCTACATGTCTTGAGAATGGGGGCCTTGAGAATCTCCCATCTTGAGAATATTATGTTGGAGCTGGAAAGCCTGAAAGGGTAGAGTTTTCCTCTGTATTTGGACAGTTCTTATTATTCAGTTACCATTGCAAGCCTAGTTTTCACACACTTCCATACTAGAAGGTAGGTTTTTAAAGGAGCTACATGGCACATCTTTGATAGGATCTCATATTTTTCTAGTCAGTGAATAAATTTGTGCATATGTGGGGCAGCCATTAGATGAGTCCTTTCCTTTAACTACTGTAGGAACTAGAATAAAAGGCCTGGGGAAGTACCTAACATTTTACTCGTCCCTCATTATTTGGATGAAAGGAAATGACATGCTTACTGGCTGGATTGATACCTACTAATTAAGCCCATTTTTTAGAGTTGACTAGTTAATGTGCAATTGTAAAAAGAAACTGCTCAAAGAGGAAATCAAAGCCCTCATGTATGCATGACATGTTGTTTGGGCTATTGAAATAGTCATCTACTGGTCCTCTATGCCTGACTGGTTGAGCAGGTCTTTGTTCCACAGTAGTAGTTAATGCTTTTAAAAGATAATTCATTAAAGCTGAAGTTCTTAAGAGACATTTTGAAACTAGAACAGAATACGTTAGCCCTTGGGTTATTTTATATAGGTTTCATATTTTATCTATTGCGGAAAACAATTTATGAAGACAAGAACACTGAAACTGAGTCACTTCTATAATTTTTTTTTTCTAAAGGTCAGGTTGTTTGTGTGAGCAAATACCAAAGGTGCCATATCAGCTCAGATCGAAGACCCAGCTGGCCTAATGTCTCTTGTACAGCAGTGACTGGTCCTTAGGAGAGAGCTGAAAGGGACAGAATGTGAATGGATTTGCCTCATCCTAGTTTCTGGAAGTCAGCGTTTTGAAAGCTTGATGATGGGGTTTGTTGTGAAACTTTGGAAATAAACTGTGCCAGGTTGAGTTAGTCTTGGGTTCTTCAACTGACTGAGTTCTTGAGAGACATTTGAGTAGTTTTGTGTGTTTGTTCTATAGAAGCTGTGTTCACTTTTCCTCAGTGTGTCGTATACATGTACATACTAAGCCTATTCTATGTACTTTATTGGAATTTCTGCTGTTTCTTATTAGTACAGAAGTCAAATTTGAGTTGTAGAAATATTAACCCCTTCTGGTTTGCACCACAGCACTGTGGGAATGTGGTGTTGATTCCACCTTTAATCAAACTGATTTAAAGAGGAGTCTGCTGCGAAATACTTGTATTTAAGTTCCTTTAGAATTTTGGGGACTCTCACAAATCTAGTGGTTTGCTCTGTGTGTCTCTGCTGACATTTTAGGATGAGAGTGTTTCCTGTACAGATCAGCTGCGTTACAGGATAGTCTTGAAGTTCCTCAGTAGTGGCTATCAGTGCACAGAATTAATGTAGCTTTTCTGATATGCCCTTGCCTTCTTTGAATACTTCTTTACTGTTTTCTTCCTTTGGTGCCACTGACTTACTGTCGAGCTTTCTTGTCCTGATGCTTTTAAAAGCTTATATAATATTAATGTCTATAGAAAACTGATTTTTCTTTTCTTTTCTTTTCAGCCCTTTTTGGCCTGTGCTATTGGTATGACCTGTGCTTGGAGTTTGAATGTGCTTCTGTTTCCCTACTCTGGATGCCTGTTGGTTTTGGCTGGGGTAGAGTTAGTTTTCTTCCCAGTGGCTGTTATGGGGCTCTGCTTTGGATTTGTGCTGAACACAGAGTTGATAATAAGGAATTGTTTTTGCTGTTGCTGAGCAGAGTTTGCTCAAAGCCAAGGCCTTTTCTGCTTCTTGTGCTGCTACACTGGGAAGGGGACTGGGGGTGCACAAGAAGTTGGTAGGAGACACAGCTGGGACAGGGGACCCAAACTGACCAAAGGGATTTTCCAGGCCATATGACATCATGCTTGGTGTATGAAGTAAGGGGAAGAAAGAGGAAGAGAGGATCTTCAGAGTGTTGGTGTTTGTCCTCCTAAGTAACCACTACATGGGGTGGGACCCCGTTGTCCTGGAGGTGGCTGAACACCTGCCTGCCCATGGGAAGCAGGGAATTATTTATTTGTGTTGCTTTGCTTGTGTGGGTGGCTTTTGCTTTCCCTATTAAACTGTCTTTATCTCAAACTGTGGGTTTTCCAGCTTCTACCCTTCTGATGCTCTACCTGGTCCCACTGCTGGGGCAGTGACTGAGCAGTTCCATGGGGCGTGGCTGCTGACTGGAGTTATACCATGCCAGTGCCTTTTCCAGGTTTTGAAGAGTATGTCTGTTCCTTGCTGTCCTGTTCTTCACAAAAAATTAAAAAGAGTGTTTGTGAAAAGCTGACTAAAATATTATTTTGTGTGGACCACTACTCTTCCTTTGTGTGCTTATCTAGAAAGTGGCTTTTATTTATTATTGAGTTGTTTTTAAAGTTCTGCTGCTTTTAAGACAATGAGGAGAAAGGAGATGAGTGCAAATGTGCAGCAGGAGTTTGTTTGACCCATACAATTATTTTCTTCATTCCATCAATTTTTCTTATGTGATGCTGTAAGGGCAAAATGATTCAGGAAACCTTGGGGTTTTGCCTACACTGACATACTTAATAAAAGTGTTAAACAAACACAGAAACTTTGGGATAATCCTAACTAAAACATGTTTGTAGTTGTTGGGTAAAGGCTGTCTTCAGTCCTCAGGAAAGACAAATGGGTTTGGTAGCGTAGGGTACTAATTAATGGGTACTGACTTTTGGTTTGTTTTTTAATTCAGTTTGACCACTGCTCTTTGTATGTAACGTGTGTGGCTTAAACACTGGAGTGTTAGCATGGGGCTTGGGAGGCTTGAGTTCATGTCTTGGCTCAGCTCATGGGCTTCCTAGGGATCTGCCTTCGTGGTATTCTGGAATCAGAATTTGCTCCAGAGTCTTGAGAGAGTTTACAGTCTGCTGGAATCCATTTGAACGTGGTTAGTGTGGTGCTGAGTTAGTTAGTTCTGCTGAGAAGTGGTTAGAGCTTCATGCTACCAGTTTAGACTTTGTCCCCAGCTTGCTTTGTTTGGAAGGCTTGCAGTCATCTCAGAGTGTGGGCAAAGTTCACTCCTGTCTGCTTGGTAGCTACAGGTTGAAATGTCTTCTGTGACCTTCATAAATATTATTTTTCCTTCTCCCCCCTTCCTTCCCCACCTTGCTTTGCTTAAGGGGATGCTCAAATAGGAGAATGATGAAACTTGTAAATAGTTGGGTGTGGGAGTTGAAATGCGTTGGGCAAACTTTATTCTGGCTTATTTGCCTAAAACCCTTTCTTGATTTCTGATGCTGGTAAGTAAATTAGCTTGTTTTTGCTAAACAAACAGCTGGTGAATCTGCTTAATTTTTACCAGATGGTCTTTTGAGTTATGGAAAAAAACAGAGAAGCATTCTTATCTCTTCAGTTGGATGCTTGCAGTAGGTGACCTTTCAGTCCGTGTCTTGGTCGATATGCCTGGATGTTATTTTTTAAGTGTTTGTCTGAAACAGAAGTAAAAGTTAATTTCATAACCACGGATGACTCATATTAAGAACAGTCTCGATACACTGGTAGGGTTGTTGCAGGGTTAGAATGAGCAGGGATGCCACAGAGGGGTGGAGGTGATCCTGATACTGGTGGGACTCTGGGATGAGAAGAACTGAGGTACCAAAAAATCTAAGTTGTGAGTGTCTGAATGTGCTGCATCTTGTGATAGCCCAGAAGGGAGTTCCACAGGCATCTTAAATTTGATATTATGGTACTAAAGCTTTTACTTACTTGGCTAGGCATATTGGCTTATTTTTACCTGTTTTTGGGAAGAAGTGTTACACTTTGTTTCAGTAGCTTTGAAGTAATCACCATTGCAACAGTGTATGTGTGAATTTAAAGAAAATTTTCTGACTTATTAACTTGTCATGGGTGAATTAGCATCCTAAATCTTTCTGGGTTTGAGTGGATTTCTAGCTGATGCAATCTGGAGCTAGCCTTGGTTCTTTATAGACTTGATCATTATCCTTGATTACTGAGCCATTCTCCTCATAATGGATGGGAAAAAGAAGTACTATGCTTGACTCTAGAAAGAGGAAACTCAGAATTGGATTGCTTAAAAATGTTGCATCCAGAAACCTGATTTTTGTTAGGAATGCTCGGAAAGGGAATTTAAGGATTTTTCTAGAAGTCGTAGTAGCCACTTAGTGGGCTGCACCAGTGTTCCAGGAGCCTGAGGGAGGCCATTCTTTGTCATTGTACAGGTGAGACCGCTGCTGCCAGGAGTACTGGATTCACTATCAGTCACTCCACTGACAAAGCAGAGCAGGTCCAGTGAAGGGTTACCTAGGAAGGGAGGAGGCTGGAGCATTTTAGTGTGAAAGGTGATGTTAAGGGAGCTGGCTTTGTGTAGCCTGGGAGAGGAGGCTGCAGGAGGATCTGGTTGCTGTCTCAGTTGTACAGTGGGTGATAACAGACAATACAGAATCAAATTTCTCTTGGAGTTGGAGTCTGAGGGTGAGAGGCAGTGGATATAGGTTACAGCTTGGGAAATTATAATTAAATATAAGGAAAAACAATTCTCAGGGAAGGTGGTAAAGCACTGGAACAAAATGCCCAGAGAGGCTCTAGACTCCCTGTCTTTGAAGATATGCAAAACCTGGCAGGGGGTTGAAGTGTGTCTGTGAACTGTCTGGTTGTAATTGAAGAGGTGAATAAAACAGTAAGGTAAATCTTGGTTCTTTTACACAGGAAATATTCAAGGAGATAGGTAATATCCTTTGCTATAGCTCAAATGCTACTCAGAACAGCTCTGAGTGGTTTGTTGTTTTTAAGCTGCTGATCTGGGTAATTCAGCTGTGCTACTTAGCAGGTTTGTGCGCTGGACTCAAAGAGTTTTCCATGCTCTTAGTCTCTCTCAATTTTTGAAGAGTAAGCTACCCAAGGGATAGTGAATTGATTTTTGACAATGTATGTTCTTTGGCAGCATTTCTTATGTCTTTTGAAAACCTCATATATCTTTATGGAATAGAGTTAACTCTAGTTGCCGTGCTCTATCTAGTGATAAAAATTTATTTGGTGCTTTCAAAAGTAAGCACTTCCTAGGGTGTTGTCTGTGCACTTGAAGGTGTGTTAGTGCTGACTTCCTGAGCTTTTGTAGGAGATCCCAGAGGGTGAAAGCTTTTCTTCGTAGGCAATCCAGTTGAATCTTATGGTGCCTTCATGCAGTTGTTTCTTTGGGCGTTGTAGCATTTGGCTAAACATTGAAATGATGGACTGAGCTATAGATTACTTTATTTTTCATCTGACTGTTACAGGAGTGAGTGGTACCCAGTGTAATTCACAGCTGTCTGTCTGCCTGGTTTTAATGGGCCTGAACCTGTTGTACAAAATGTTCTAGGCCTAATTTGGGTTAGATGGTCCCTTTTTGGAGAAAATACAGCTACTGTTAGTATCCAAAGGAAGTATGGAATTGTTCAAAAGGAACGTTGAGACTTAGTCCTCCATATCCAGCTACTGCTGTTGGGCCAAAAGTGGCCTTTTGGATACTTTACCTGCTGCATTTTGCCTTGGCCAAGAGGGGAGTGGTGCCACAGGTGAGAGACATTCTGCCTTGCTGCCAAATGCCATGTGCTGCCAGCTCCTGTGCAGCAGCTGCAGGCGCTGCCTGTCGGGGCAGCAGCGTGAGTGTGTGTGAGTGTCAGCAGCTGCTGCTGCTCTCCAGCCCTGCTGCAGGATCAGCCCTGCAGGATCAGCCCTGCAGGAACAGCCCAGCTCTGTGCTGCCAGCAGCAGTTGGCCCTTCCAGCTCTGCCGTGGAACAACTGCCTGCATCCCTGCAGCAGGTGCTGGGGGGCAGCTGCTGCCAGATGGGGAAGGCAGCTGCTCCCTGGGCTGTTGGGGTGGGGTGTCACAGAGGGTCTCAAAACCCACATCCAGCTGTTACAGCTGCTGGAGTCAGACCACCCTGCAAGGGATTTAGAAGAGCCAGTCTGTCATTCTGCATTACAGCTTTCTGGAAGCAGCTCCTAGGTTTGTCTCAAATGCCTTGGAGTCTGTCTGCCCTCGTAACTTCTTTCCTATTGAACTGTTTCCTCAGTAACTACTTTGCTTCTTTTATTAAGGTTGATGTTACTGTGCAAGGATAGCACCCTAATGTTTACCTGTGAAACATTCCAAGGGTAAGGTCTCCATTGTTGTGGGAATATGAAGCTACCTGGAAAAAAAATTTGGAGAACACTCTGAAATTTTATTCTGTGAAAATTTCAATCTGCCTGGTGGAAACACTTATCTGCCCTGGAAAAGCAGGATGCTAAGAAAGTTGTTTTAACATTCAGTAACTTTATCTTCAGAATCTGATTATGTATTCAGCACACAACAATAGTTTTCTCATCTTCGCATTCGTTTTCCTCTTGTGTGGTCTGGAAAAGCACAGAAGTGACTGCAGAGTCTCTGGAGCTGCTGTGAAGGCTGAAAATTATATCCTAGATTTACAGGAAATGCAGAGAGGAGGAGGAACTTGTTCTTTCTTTTCTTCTTTGTCTTCCAAAAAAAGTTCTTTGGTTTCTTTCTGATGTGTAAAGGTTTACAAATCGGTGAGCCTTCAAGGTTTTACCTTTTCTGTGGTGGTTTGTTTCTTTCATCTTTTCACGACTTAGAGGATGTGCTGGTTTTTCACTGAAACAAGCTTTAGTAGTATTCAGGTAGGAATTTTCTTTTAAAACATTTAATGCCTTCTGTTAAGCAGGTCTCTCATGAAAATAAAGCTGATTAAAAATCTGTGAATATCCACATAAAATAAAAAAAGTCTCCTCAGCCCCTCTCTATGTGCTTAAAGATGCATGCATTTTTGCATCTTTAGGGCTCATCTGCTGTGCTATATTTTTAAGGGTTTTTTCACTTCTGTTTCTGAACAAATTTAACTTTCTTTTTCCCATTAAATTTTTGTTTCTTTGTTTCTTGCTTGGGTAGAATAAAAGGAAGAAACACGAGGAAAACATCTTTATGTATTGTAAATAATTAAACCCTGTGAATTCTAGCGTGCCTTTCTAGATAAGTGAGGCATAGAGCCCTAAGGTGCCAGGTGTCCCTTGGACTTTACTAATGAAAGTATTCCAAATATAATGAAAATACAGCCAGGTAATATGGGAAGCAGTCCATTAGAAGAAGCTCTTATAAATATTCCAGCCATAGGAAAAGCTGAAATCAGCCCTTGCAATTAGGGATGAGAGGCAAACCCATGAGGAACCAGACTTTGTTAATTCTGTTGCTCACAGAACCTGCTGCTTTCCTGTGTGCCTTTCCCTAAAGAAAACAAAGGCAGGAGCAGGCCAGGTTGTTCTGGGACTGATCTGTCACCACAGAGCCTTTGACGTCATGTCACGCTTGCCATTGAGGGACTGCCTGGCTTGTGTGCTTAATTTCTTAGGGAAAAGCAAAGACATGCAAACCAGGTGATTTTCTTTAGTTTAGCTTGCATGACATGATGCAGGTACAAGGAAGCAGCTTTAGTTTTTGGTTGCTGGGGATTTTTGGTCTCACTGATGGCTTTTGACTTGATACAAGGACTTATTTGTAGGTTGTAGTATGTAGTGTTTGAATGTTGAAATAGTGCAATATAATAAGATTCTAAATAATCTTAATTTGCTGCAACTCTGACATTAACTGTGTTGAAGATCTGGGAATGTCTCTTTTATGGTTACATTGATAAGTAGCACGCATTCTTTCCTGGTGCAATTCTGAAATGTCTGTTTTCTGTTTTATTGACAACTAGCAAAAACGATCCATCTGGAAAGTGAAATCTTTGTTTAAGAACTCCTCAAAATCAAATATTAGAAAGGACTGTAAAAAAGATTTTAACCAAAAATGCTTGTATTGGCTATTAAGAATTCTGATGATCTTTATTTTCAGCTGGTGTTTATACCTGTCTGTTGTTGTTACCCAGTGACTCTGCATTGCTAAGTGACCAAGAGCAGGCTTCTATTTTACATTGTAAATCACCAGAAAGATGATTCAGGAAGGATGCAGACACGCAGGTGAATTAGCTGTTTAATTACTCTGCCCTCACTGTGATGAGTTAACTCTTTTCATTGTGTGCTGTGGCAGAAGGATAAGCTAATTTTTAGTTTATCTCTAAATGAGAGTATGCCAAAGTGAGCTGAATTGATTTGCAGTTAGTATGGGCTAAGAGAGGACAGTGGCAAGTCAGCAGAGCTGCAGGAATGATAAAAAGAGGGGACAACTAAAACCAGTGTTAAATTCTGTATTGTAGGTACCATCTCCTCAACTTCATCTGCACAGCCCAGGGGTGAAAACAACACATTGTTGGTAAAGTTCTTATTGTACGTTGGAACACAGGGTAGTTCTTAAAAAGGTCATGCAGATTTTGCAGTGCTGACTAATGAGAAATAGTAACTATTTCTGTAAAGACCAGATTAAGTGTATTTCACTGGGATGTAAACAGAATCTCAGACTTCTGCAGAGCTTTTCCTCAAAGCAGGATTTTTTGCAGCAGATCTGTTGACATCAGTTCCAGTGGCAGGTTGATGGTGGTGTGAACCATCCTGAGACTTCAGAAATGACAAGCTCAAGCCCTGTACTCTGCAAACCTACCTGGCATAAGTGTATATAAATGTGTAAGCATTTTCTGGGGATTGTGGGGAAGTTTTGTTCAATTTTTAACTTCAGAAATAACTGCAAGAAATAATGGAAAAAGAAGGCAAAATGATGCTTCTGAGGAGCAAAATGGTATTTTTTTAGCACTCCCAATGTGAAGTGGATGAAATTCAGCATTAACACAGCATGCTCTGAAGTGGAAGAAATTTTGTCTTGTTGCAGAGAGGATCGATATGGTGATGAGAGCACCATGTAGCAGTAGAAACTGCTGCCTCCCCTCTGCTGGCAAAATTCTCCATAATTTAATCTTGTGGTCCTTCAGACTGGTCCATTTTGTTTTGACATACTGCATGTAGTGCTTTATAAGTGTGGAATTTTTCAGGGTTGAATTTAGGAAGAGAGAATTGGCCATGAATTTCTTTGTGATTTCTTCTTTTTATGTTTGCATGGTTGTAAATTGGAAAAAAAGAGCATGGGAAATACATGACCTGATGGCTCTTTATGTCTTGGAAGGGAAAAAGTATCTGCTTAGCCTCCTTCTTCTCTTACAACATAAAGGGAATCAGGAAAACTGATCTGTTTGCTGCTGCTATCTAGCTCTCTGTTACTACTGTTAAAAGGTTTGGGGTTTTTTTTTTATTTTTTGGATATAGTTTTATATACCACAGTTTTATATAACTGTGTGGTGGAGCAGAAGGAACATGATCATGTTTCAGATCTTGCAGAAGTCTGAACTCCTCTTGTGTGTTTGAATGCAGTTAGGCTGGTTAGGATGAAAGATAAATTCCAGAAAGAAACGTAGCTGTTTCCTCTTTTCTCTTTTGGTAAAATGTACCTGATAAGCTTCAATGTGAATGGTGGCAAATATGTGGCAGAATGAATGTAGCAATGCTCTGCCTGCTGAAGTTGAATAGTTGAAAAGGTCTGGGTATCAAAAAAAGGCAGCAGGTTGCTGCATCTCAGTTTTTGCTGAGTAGAGGTGCTCTTGTGTTTGGAATTAAGCTCAGTTCACAGTATGGTTTTATGAGGGTTAACACTACCTTAAAATGCTATTGTGTTAGATTTCTTGAACTAGGTAAAGCCAGAGTATAGGGCTAGAACTTCAAGGTTTTTTGTGCTCCCTTTTAAAGTAGTATGAGTGCTTCATAGTTTTGAAGGTAAAACACCTTTATGGGACAGCACTGTTGTCCTAATTTTACAAATAACTACTTGGTCTTGCTTCCCTAGGTGGCTTGCTCAAGGTTACACAAGAGTCCTCTGATGGAACAGGGAATTATATCTAAATGTTTGATGTTTAAAACTTGAAGTCTGATTTCTGGATTACCCTTTTGTAACAGAAAGGAAAAACCTATACTTTTCCTGTCATCCTGCTGAAATTAATTGAATTATAAGTATGAATACCCTGATTTTGATCAATGCTTTTAATTCTGTTTACTGCTTCTTTTTATTTTTAGGCATGTACTGGTATTGAAAATATTGATGAAGCTATAACGTTGCTTGAACAAAATAACTGGGATTTAGTGGTAAGTATTCTAAGAAAATGACTTCATAGATCAACCTCACATAACAGTGACATGGCATCTTGCTAAGACAGCTGGTAGCTTTATTTCAAATTTGGGGGTGTCTCGTGGCTGGGACAAACAGGCTGTTATGTGCAGACTGTTTCTGGTCTGTTAAAGCCTCATCTCCAAGTAAATGTGATCCTGAGTTAAACCCTCCTCTGCTGTGATTGTCTTCAGGCTTTTTAAATTTCTTTCTGGTCCTCTAAAGCCATGTTTCTTATTGTGTTTGGTTTCCTCTTCGCTTCATTTTGTAAGAACTGTTATGAGGGGTAGGGTTTTTAGAAGAAGACCTGTGTGTACACAGTTTTTGAGGATTTAGGTTCCTGTGGAAGAAATGGAAGATAAAACAACTTTTTCAAATTTTCATGTGCTTTTAATTTAAAATTAGGATTGTTGCTTTTCTGTTGTTGGTGGTTGTGCAGAGTTGAGTCAGATGATTAAAGCCATAACTTTATTTAGATTTGGTGCTATCCCGACACCATTAAGTATAAACAAAAAACCCAGCAAGCACTCATCCTGAAAAATTTATTTTGCAACAAGGTTGAATGTGCAGACAAATAGGAGGAAACCAATAAAACCAAGCAAAGTAGTCTTAGGTGTTTTAAGACTCTTCATAGGATTAGTAAATAAAGAAACTGTTAATCCAATTTCTTAAGGTTCAGAAGTGTAAACTACAGCAAACGTCATTAAAAGGCGAGTGGTCTTCCTTTCAACTGTAAAACATTTGATTTCCTCTTTCCTTTTTTCTCTTTTCCAAATGAATGACCTTTGGACTAGTCCAAAATATCAGAAAGTTATTATAAAAAAATTAGATTTCCAAAATTGGCTATGGATATAGTTTCAACTGTAACCTATTGTAAAAAACTGGTACAAACTCCCAACACTTGAAACTATGTGTTAAAGTGAACACAGACTTTATTTTGCAACATGTCAAGGTATGAGCAGGAGTGAGACACCAGTGAGCAGAAGGGAGTGTCTGTCATCAGTGGCTTCAAACAGAAAAACCCAGATGTGTGTTGAGTGTTGGAGTTAAAACATCTTTTGTCATAGTAGTTTGTAGTGACATGCCATGAGTTCTTTCGAAAATTCAAGTGTTTACTGGAAGGCAAGGAATGGCCTTGTGCATTCTGTTCAGGTTGTGAAGTTCCCAATACAATCCCTTAGATCTCTTGGATGTGGTTTTGGGGGATTTGTAAATTGTGTGCATTACAATAAATGGCCAGCAGGTTTGGTTGAATGAGAGAAGGCCATGAAAAATGGTCAGAACACATAAGTCTCTTCTGAGACTCCAGAATGAGCAGAAAGCAGAATGAAGTTTCTAAAGCTATGAGAACACCTTTAAATACTTAATTTTATTAGTGATTACTAGATGATCTAGAAGTAGAATATAGAGAGGAAAGAAGTAATGACCCAAATGTGCAAGCTTAAAAAAGGCATAGGGAAAGTAAGAAAGGATAGAAAATTAGGAATGCAAGAGGTACTTGAGGAAGGTACATAATTTTTGAAACTAGGCAGAAGATGAATGAGAGATATGTCTATGAAAAGGAAATGGTAAGTTGTAGAAGGAAAAAAAATAATATTGAGCAGAGTGTAAGTGAAGGAGATGCCCTAAGGGTCTGTCATTAACAGGACACTGGCTCATTTTTATTCAAAGCAGCCTTTGAATAAAAAAAGGAGTGGTAGTGAAAGTCAAATCCTGCTAATCTAACAAGGAGGTAGCAACAAAAGAATGAAGGAAGAGAAGAGTGAAGAAAGGGAGTTACTGGGGTGTGAGAGAATCAGCTATGTCTGTTGAGCAAGGGTTTTTAGCATTTTAGAAGAACTTGAGGAAAGGCTCATGACTTAAGAGAAATATAGCATTTTTTATTTTGGAATTAAAAGTGCACGATCCACGTGTAGTTTTGTTTTTTTTTTTGTTTTGGTGGTTTTTTTTTTGTTTGTTTGGTTTTTTTTTGTTTGTTTGTTTTTGTTT
>VYZP01025758.1:4497-29285 GCA_013400635.1 Hypocryptadius cinnamomeus
ATTTTTCTTTTTTTTTTTTTTTCTTTTTCTTTTTTTTTTTTTTTTTATTTTTTTCTTTTAAAATGTGACAATTTCATGAACAGCCACACTGGGGAGGAAACTGTAACAAATTGCTACAGATGCCTTAAACTATGCACAAAGCTAAGTGACCAAATTTGTTTTTGATTTGAAAAAAAAAAATTAAAAAAGTGCATTGTTTACGTATTCCTCCCTCTACTGAAACATTACCCACTGATGGGTTTTTGATGGGAAAAGGAGAAAATGTTTTTTAGGACAAAATTAAAGGACTAATTTTAAACTTAAAACATTCCATTTTTGTAATTTGTTTTACATTGTTTTAAGTACAGTAAGCACAACTGTAATCTAGTTTGAGAAACTGGTGCTTTCTTTTAGTTCATTTGTATTTCCCTGTTATTATTGTAAAAGACTGTTTATTAATTCTGTTTACAGTTTGTTGCAACAGCCATTTTTGGAAGAGAGCTTCAGCGTAAAGCCATTTGTAAAGGCTTTGCCATATTCATTTTAATATGTGCCTGTTGCTGTTAACTTTTAATTAATAAAACAAAATCTTTTCACATTATGCTCCTGTACATTTAAGTTATGACTGAGTCCAGCGTTGTGGAAAGGTAGCTAAGGTTGCAGTCAGCTTCCACTGTAAAACTAAGCCAACTTTTGGATTTGAAAATACTAGTCCTCGTATGCCAAAATTTATTGCCTCTTGGAGCTTGGCCTTTCACTGTTTGAAAAGCAAATCCTGACTTACCTGATTGTTTCCCTTCTAAAACTGTTTATTATTCTTTCATGTTCCCTGAAGTAGTATCATTAATCTCAAAGTGGCCATGTTTAAAGAAATAAATTTCTAATGAAACCATTCTTCTGAGCCTGCGTGAACTTCCTTCCTTCGCTGTCAGTGCAAGTTCTTGATTTTGACTCCAACAGAGAAGGATCAGATGGGACAAGGAGCTCTGGTTGTAATTTTCAGGAGAGAAGAGCCATTTTTGACAGGTTGCCTTTGAAAGGGTGCTTAAAGCTGGGAGAACACAGAGGTAAGAACTGTGTGTAACTTAGCACAGAGAAACTGAGAGAAACTTACTACAGAGCAGCACTTAACTGCGTTAAATGTGGAAAAGTACTGATACCCCTTGGACCTTTTTGAATGAAACATGCCAAACCTGCAGCTATTTTCAAAATGACAACTAAAATCAGTCTGATGCCTTCTGTGACACATTTGTAAAAAATGAACTTGGTTTAAAGAGCATCAACTGCATTTTAAGTTTTGCTACTTCTTACAGGCATATGTTAATATGTAATTTTAATGAAAATTAAGATTAGTAATATAACAGGTATATGGAGTATTTCAACATAGTATTTATAAAGAGCCTGTGATTTTTAACATTGTGCAAACTTGCTGTCCTTTGCTCTGACAGGACCCAGAAGAGCTTGTCAAAGTGTAAAATACGAGTTTTATTCTAAGCCACCCTTCCTGGAAAGGGGTCTCTCTACCAAACTTTCTAATCCCACCTCTTCGTGCATGTCAAGTGTCTGTCATTGGACTTGAAATAAGAAAAAATGCTTTTTCCATGCTGGCTGGAAGTGCCTTCTACAAATCCACGCTGAACTTTAACATTCCTGCAGCTTCAGCACTTGATGTGAGAGCCGAGAGCCCACGCACGCTGGGCACAGGACCGAGAGCCCCTCAGCCACCAGGAGCCCAGAACGCTGCTGGGGAAGGGGCCAGGCCCCCCAGCTGTTCCAGTGCACACATCTGCTCCAGCACTGTTCTGTGCACAGACACAAACGGGCCTCAGGTTATGTCCAAGGGGGCCCAGCCTCCATGGGTGGCCTCAGTTCGAGCACTTGAGGTGTTTTTCTGTGGGCAGTGGCATTGTGTACAATGTCAAGGAAAAAGATACAAATTAAGGTACAGCGTAAGATCAGTTATTTGATGGCAATTTTGTGATTTCCTGGCACAGATGACATTTCTTTTGCAGTAATTTTGCATCACTGCTAAAGCTCACCTCTTTTCTGGTGCTGATACCCCAGTTCAGATGAGCAGTGTCTGGTGTGGATGATTCTCATGCTTTAGCCTGGTTTAACAGGTCAAGTGACATCTTGAATTTTACAAGTTAATGATTTAACTGGGCTGCCAGAGGAACTGAGTGTAGCAGAGGAGGGAGAGGCTGTTGAACGAGTCCCTTCCTGCTATGGTGTCGGTGAGGCATAAACTCCTCACTGCCTCCTGAGAACCACTGCTTGTTTGTTTGGTTGTTTAACCAGCATGCACCTGCATTAACAGTGCGGGGCTGTTTCACAGCCACCCCTGCTGTTACTCCTGCTGCACAGCGAGGTAAGCAAACCAGCCCTGGAGGAGATGCAAGGAGGATCACTACAAGGAGGATCACTACACTGATTTACAGGCACCGTAACAGAATGGCAACTTCCATTTTTGTGGCTACTACCATTTGCAGAGTACCACAAATCAAATATGCCGTCTTTATTTTATCTGCTTTTAATTTTATATAGTGGCAATAGAGCATAAAATACAAAACTTAAAACCAAAGTTAACTTTCACAAAGGTGTTTTAAAGGCACTTAAAAGAACTGAAGGATTGAATGACCAATCAGTAGGACTGATGGCAGAGCACTTTGGAAGGAAGTCACATTGTGTACGTATTAACACCATTTCAAGTTCCACACCAGAAAACAAAGCTCCTCCATGTACAACCTACATTCCAGTTATAAGCAGCAAAGCTTCCCCATCTTCAGTAACCCTGTCAGAGCCATTCAGCTGTCTTTATTAAAAAAGTGCAGCTTTTGTCTTTTCCTAGGAAACAGAAGCTCCCAGAGGCAGTTGTACTTGTCCCAGTAGCCGGGGTCAGCTTAGAGCACCAAAAATACCCAAGCTCAGCTTTTTCAATGCTCACCCATGGTCAGAGCAAACCATGGCTTTGCTTCAGTGTGCACCTCAACTGCAGCTCTTGGTTCCTGAACAGCTTTTTTCACCCTGACTTGTACTTTCAGCTTGAGCCTTTCTACACCTGTGGCTGGAGGCATGAGCTCAGGTGGTTGGTACAGGTGTGGAGGAAAGCTGCTGCATCAGAAGGGCTTCCCCTGGAAAATGGGTTATGGGCAACAGCTTATCCCATCTCTCCCCTGCAAATGGGGCCATAAGGGCTTGTGCAAGCCCCATCTGCCAGAAACATACCCAGGGAGCCAAGCTGAGGAGAAGGTGTCCAGGAGCATCTCCTAGAGCAGCAGAGATGAGCTGCTTTTGGCAACTTGCACCCCACAGTACTTTGTACCTTTGTTTTCTTATCTACAGCACTTCATGCTAATTAACACATACTCTCTGTTATTTTAATCTGCTGCTATTTATTGACTATTTCTAATTCCCTTGCCTACCTTTTGACAGAGGCTCCCACAGCATGATTTTACTCTTTATAATGGCCACAGGATGATGCAAGCAGGTTTTACTCTCTTACCTTGCAAGCTGAGGTGAAACAAACAAAAAACCCTGCACAAAAATGTACAACTATGTAAAATTTAGTTTTGTTGTTTTTTTTTTAATTTAGGACCTCTGCAGCAGGTTCAAGTTTTCACTTTGTGTCAGTAAGAAGCAGAGTGCCTCCAGGTTTTCTTTGGGCTAAAAATTTGCTGCAGTTAAGTTTAAAAGGAAAACTTCAACATGAAGATTTCAGTATAAAATTACACACTGTAGTGCAAATTATAGATAGAGCTCACATAAAACTGGTATTAACTTAAGGGTGTATCACCATCATTAATAACATGCACACAAATTTTTATGCTGGTCAGTTATGCACAAAAAATGTTGTATATATAACTTAGTGTTAATAAACTAAATCCATCACATAAATCTGAGTGGAAAGCCAAGCTTGAATACAAAATTAATACCTGAGTATAATGGTCCAATTTATTCCCCTTGATAAATCACCTACATACAAACATGTTTAGTGCCTTGTTTCTGCATTTCACATTAGATCTTTCTGTGCTGTAAGAAAAGAGACCTCTCAGTACTAGTGCTATTTGCAACGTAAAATATTTTATACAAAGCAGCTTAACAGTCCTTTGCAGAATAATTGTTAAGATTTTTCAATTAAAGTCTTCATTTTTCCTGTAGACTTCAGCATGTGTGGTCCAAACTGGAAAGAAAACCAGAAACATGTTCAGATTGCTTTCAACAGACCCCTTGTTGAACTACTGTCTATCCAAGCAGTAAAAGCAGAACTTGGGCAGAAATAATTTCCTTTAGCACCCTGCTTCTCTGCATGTGGATGTCACAAAGTAAAGGGAAACTTGTGTTAGCAACAGCTGAAATTGCTCAGAGGAGGGAGCCAAGGACCTGCTGGAGCAGGGCTAGAGGCAGTTTGCTCCAGCACAGTAAAATGAGATACACACAGCTATCCTTACACCTGGACAACCAACTGCTCCAGCAGCAGTCAGCAGTGCTGCTGCTCTCACTCTACCCTGCGTTTCTGTGCAAGTCCCTTTCAAAACTGTCATACAAGTCCATCTAACAAAGTTAGCTACTGGTAAGTAACTGATGGACAGATTTTATTAGCTCCTTATTGATCAACATTCTATCATTTAATGAAAATCTTCAGTTTTCTTAGCTCTTGCGAACTTGATGATCCTTTATCTCAAAAGGTGGATGGTAAATTTCAAGAACAGAAAATCATGAAAAAACCCTGTATGAATAAACATTGCCAACTTGTGTTCTTCTCCTTAATGCACCAGAGATGCTGAGGAAATGTGATTAATTCTTGGGAAAGATCTACCTTTTATTTGAGAAGAACAGCCTGAACATTACAGAAATAAACCAGTAGAGGCCAAAAGGCAAGTAAGTCAACATTAATTAGCTGAAGTACTCAAAAATCCTGAGATTTGTGGCAATGAACTGTTATTTTCCTTAAAACATAATTCAGAGCAGAGCCAGCTTTTGGACTTTAATGTGCATTTTTTTGATTGCACAAATGAAAAAAAAAACAAACTCCTTACTCTTCCTCTCTGGTTCCACAGCACAAGGCTTCAAGGATTGCTGACAAACAAAACTGATCTATACCAGGCTAGTTTTTAAGCATACATTGATAGAGACTTGTATTTCAAATGTTCACTGCTTAAAAACCAAATTCAAATCCATCTGAAATCAACTAGAAGCCATTAATAACTTGTGCCAGGAGGTGGACTTCAAATACAGTTTCATTTTAATATTCTCACACTATAAAGAAACTGCTTTCATATGCTCAGCATTTCCAATTATTAGAAGAAACTCCCTATACCAAAGAACCAAGATCCAGCAGGCATTCTGAACAATTTATTTTCCAAATTCCTAGGAATGTCTGATATGTTTCAGGATCTTGCTTCAAAGTTTCACCTGCATCAGATGAATGGTTAAGGGTGGTAATAGCAGGCAAACTCAGTTCAGACTGGATTTGATGTGAGCCCTCAGCAATGGTTTTCTGAATATCAGATGCTGTGGTAACAGAAAACATTTTTGTTTTAAAAAGTAACAAAACTGTAACAAGAACTTTTTAAAGCTAGGGCCAAGACAGTACACAATCCTAAGACTTGACACTAAAAACATTTTATTGCCAGAAGTCCTGGCATATCAGCAGTACTTCACAGGGTTTTGTGGACATAACAAATGAGATGCTAACTTGTGTAACACCTACATATGTTAGCAGAAAGATGTAGGTTGGTTTGCACAACTATAATTTAGTTCAAAGATGTGTCCAGAATCAAAATACTCACCAGCACTACCTCAGTCTTTGTTTGTGTCTTTGTTTCAGCCTTTGGAATCACTTTTTCTGTTTCACCTTGGCTATCATTTCGGTATCGATATGCAAATTTCTTTTTGAGAGCTTCTGCTATTAACGTTGCAGGATCTGCAGGCTGAGACACTTTAGGTTTTGTACCTTCTGAGGATCTAGAAAAGAAAATGGTATCAGTATCTGTCTCATCCTCAAACAGTTTTGAGTCATAAAAACAAATCATAATGCCAATCTCGGTACCTTGACGTTTCTTACCTTTTCACTGAGCGTAGTTTCACACTGTTCATGTCTTTGAGGATTTCCAGCATGTTTGGTACTTCAGGCTTCTTTGGCCCGTTTTCCACCACATTCTGGCCAGCGTTCGTTTTTTGGTTTTTCCTCTCTTTAATGAGATCAATTGCAGACTTACTCTGACCCAAACTTGAGGGAAGGGGTGGAGGCAGAGGAGGAGGAGGTGGTGGCAGTAGTGGAGGTGGAACAGGGACAGCAGCTGAAGCAAGTGGACTTGACCCAACTACAAATAAAACATGCATTACCAGTCAGTTTACTTGTGACTACCCTTCACAAATGCTCAGGTAAGAAAATCACTGTACTAACTTCAATGGCATCCCCTCTACCCCCTTTAGACTGTAACTTCTTCATTCCTAAACCACCTAAGCAGGTTCAGCAAAAAAAACCACATGAAATCCTTCTTGAAAAGTCAGAAGTGTCCTTTGACATTCCAGTCCTAATTCTAGGTGCATTTGTGTCCTTACTGCAGCGGGACAGATGCCATGACATCTAGTTATGTTCTGCCCCTAATGTTACCAGTATTTCCCTTTCTTCCCACCAGCAGCTACTGAGCTGGAAGTCATAATCTGACACAGGAGCAGTGTTTCTCCCTACTTATCATCACAAATAAGAAATTAACATATAAGATTTTTCAATGTAAATTTCACAGCTCAAACAGTGCTTAAATTGAAGCTTATTCCAGCTGTCCGAGGTTGAGGATTTTTAGGCCAGCTGCTCATCTGTCTCTACTCATAGAGATTCTCACAATAATCTTGATTTTGAGTTCCATGTATACTTTAGGTAAAAATTAGTATTATAAATATAGCTAACAGTAATAACCTGACAAATAAAAGAAGAAACTTTTGTTTAATTGTACCTTAAAAAAAACCGAGAAAAATCAGATTAAACCAGAGTTTTAAGGCTTGGAGTCTAAAGTGTGTAAAGATATTTATAGAAATAAAACAGAAGAGTCTACTCCGTGTACCTGTAGGAAAACTCACAGTGTCATTACCACGTTTTACCACAAGAGGGAGATAAAGATGATAAAATAAAAATTTTATTTCCCTACTAAATAGAGGTAAAGGGAAAAAAAAAAAATTAGTTTATAGTTATTTCACATGCCCCCACCCTCCCCCCCGCAATTAAAATTCAAGAGTAAAACCAGGTGATCCTTAAAACTATTCCATAGTTTTGAATAGGAGCAGTTCAGGAACAATAAAGTAACTCCTATCAGTTAACAGCTAAAGGAGCATCTGAAAAATCACAATATGATTTTATACACAAACATAGGCAAAGCTGTACGTGTTAAGTGACCTTAGGAAAGAGTGACAACCAAATGCCTGTCATCTGCAGGGCCGTCTCCTGCTAATCTTTGAAGACTTAAAACTGAAAGGAGTCAGAGGTGATGGAAAGAGGAGAAAGAAATTCAGGAAAAGAATTATTCTGTTTACTACCAGAAACAGTGCACCACTTTTGGTTCCATATGGACAATGTGTCTGGTCCCAGAGATGATTGCAGTAAACAATTAATTGCCTTTTCTGTTACTTGAGATGTATATTACATATTCCAAAAGCATAATTAGCATCTTGTATGAATACTTAATGATATCAGAGAGCCTATTTCCTTACTGAATGGAAAGACTTCAGTGTCAGTAATTAAGTTACATTCTTTTAGTTTGGTTTAAGCCATCATGTTTATCATGAGCTTTGCTCTGAAAGCTGTTTAATACTTCTTTACTCATTCACAGATTCAGAGCTCTGGCAGATTTACAGAGAAACATGAAGACTTTAGGAATACTAAAAAATACAGAAAATCTGGCAAGTCACTTGTCTTCAAGACCTGTTCTGTACCCCTTGGTTATTGTGCCAAGCTAACCAGAACAATATGGAGAAGTGCTTGGTGTTGCAGTAGCTTACAAAAAAGAATTAGCACAGTAGTAATTATAAAAGGGACACATTCATTAAGTAATTTTTACTAAGAGTGCAGCAAATGTAATACCTGTTGTCAAGTTCTGCTGTTCTTGCAAGGTCACAATTTTGGCTATCTGTGCTCTTAAAGAGGCCAGTTCATTTTCTAGGGCACTGATCTTCTGCAGTGCCTCTTCGTTTGCCATCACTGCGCTCCTGGGCACTGGCTCCTCTCCCGACGGGCTTTGCAAGGACGTTTGTCTGTGTGGGGCCTTCCTGGAATGATGGGCTTCGCCTGGAAGAGGCTGGGCTGTTTTTGACCAAACTTCTGACCTGTAACCCAAATATCACAACATATTTTAAGGGCTTTGAAACAGACAAAGACTAAAGCAATGTTACCTACAAATCAGGGGTACAAGTTGAAGACCTGACTTCAGAATTGTTTTTGTACAAATCACTTCCATCAAGACCTTAAATAGTTTAAGGTAAATAAGAGCTTCACATCCTCTCTCTTTGCATCATGAGCTGTGTTTCTTCTCTTCCCCCAGACAGCATTTTGTAGAATCCTTGGTTTCACTGAGAAAAAAGGAATATATTTCTTCTTATCCCAATCTATTTCTCTGCCTCAAACATATTGTAGATTTCATTTGAAATAAGATTTTTCTTCCCTTAAATGCTACCATTTTTCCCCATGGGCAGCAAATAGCCATTTGCAGTTGACTCCTTTGAAGAAAGAAGAGTCTCTTGGTTTCACAGGATATTTTTTTGTACTGTTTGGATTTCTGAACTTTTAAAAATTTTTTAAAAAAAAGTTCCAATTTTAGCAGCATTGGGAAATATGGAGTGCATGAAACAGCTTAGTGATGCAGAGACTGCTTGTCAGTTGGTGGGAAAGGGTCTCATATCTAGTTTTCTAACACAGTAATTAGAACTTCAGGGAAGAAAACTTCCATACAGTTTTAAAGAGTCCATGACCTTCCCCCTGCTTCTCACAAGAAAATGTAACTCTGTTGCCTTCCCTTAATACCCACCAAAGCTCAAGCCATGTTAAACGCTGAGGCATTATTGAGCAGCTGCTCAAACAAGTCCAATAAGCCCTTAAAAAGACACCAGCATTTAAAAACAGTTTATCTCAAGAATCTGAGGAACCTGACCAGTTAAAGATGTCCCTGCTCATTGCAGGGGGCTTGGACTAGATGGCTTTTAAAGGTCCCTTCCAATGCAAGCTGTTCTATGATTCTCTAAGTAGAATTGATAAGAATTGATGACAACAAATTATCATAAACTTTGAAACACAAAATGTGGCCACATACTTAACTTCTCAATCCCCAAACTTCTCAGGCATGCCAGGATTCCATTGTTTATTTAAACAGGAGAGTGAGAATAGGGCTTGGTAATAGGACCTTTTGAAATGCGAGGAATGGCTCCAGGCTAACTCAGCCCAAGTGCCCCATCACTCTGGATGAGTGGATTAAGCTACTGTGGGTGCTCATCATGTTAGATCTGCAGCTGTGCTAGACCTTAAGCAAGGGCCAAGATTTAAGGCTAGAACAAGCCCTGTGCTCTGACCACATCAAACCAAGATTAGATACACATTTAAGTCTTCTATGACGCTGATAAAAACCATCAGCACAACTTGCAGAAATTTGATCAAGGAGAACTGAATATTATCATGGATGATGAAATTTAGATGGTGTTATCTACACAGGAATAGAGAGCAACTCAACCTGAGAACAGGATACCTCCTATAGCAGCCACCTCCCTGTTCTCCCTAAGTAAGGTGGAAGGAGCCAGTGGCCACTCCACTCCTTAAAACCTGCCTTCCAGAAATTCTTTAAAGGAGCAGAGCAGCTAAACAACAAAGGGTATTTTCTGCTCAGAGCAGTAATAGAGTTTTAAGGAGAGGTCTTGACTGGAATCTAACACTATGGAAAAATACTATGCCTGAGTTGTCACTACTACTCTGACTAGGAGTAGAGGAAAAATGATTTGTCATTTACTTGCTTCCTCTACAAAACTGTATTCACAGAAAAAAAACCAAACAAACAAAATTATGTCTGCAAGACTGTTTACTAAATTTTACAGTGGATAAATATTTAACAGTAACACCTATGTGATCCTGTCGAAACAGAGAATTTCAAATGCCTGGAAAACACCTAATGCATACCAGCTCCACTACTAATACCGTGCACAACGTAATAAACAGTGCACACTGAAATAGTCATATTTGCTAAGTAATTCACTTCCTGTGCTCCATCATAAGCTGTTTGCCTTAAGGTCACTATGTATCTGCAGGATTATTTTAGTCCCATCCCACATCCATCTGTCCCTGCTCCCCGCTTCCCATGCAGAGTTTCAGCAAATATGCAGTCCTACATCTTTCATAATAGGTTCTTTGAAGCACCAAAGAGCCATTCTCCCTGTTGTCTCCATTAAATTTAATAGCTTTACAGTTCAATCCTTAAACAAAATACTTCTGTGCAAACAAAAGTAGTATTGGACAGTTGATTTCCTTTGTATCAGACAGACTTCAGGAATAGCGTTTCCCAAGCAAGTGCTGATTTCTGTGACTGCCCTCTGAGTTTGTGAAATAAATGTGGAGGTGCCAGAATGTTTGTTATGCAAAGCTTCACTGTAGCAAGTCATGTTGGAGGGCATCTAGGTCATTACTAACCTATTTTCAAACCTATGCTTTCAAATTAAGAACAGTATCCTCCTGTAATCTCTGAAGCCAACAATCTGTGCCCTTCTCTGACAGATTAGTTTGTTTAGAAGAAAAACCTCCTTTGCACTACAGAACTGTACTTTTGTTTCTGGATAGTCTGAGCAGCAACCTGAGTAGGATGAGGTAGAGAACTTCATCCCTTCAGCCAAACTGTTTCATGTAGTGACAGTGCTGTGTAGAACCCTTGGTCCAACACAGCAGTACGTATCCCATCATTCTGGACACAGGTGCTCACATGCGTCCCTGCCAGTTTTTGTTATGAAGATTAAAGATGTGAAACACAAACCATAATTTTTTCACTGTACTTAGCAGACTGCAGAGCCTTAACCAGAAAGGTGAAAAACAACGTGCCAATTACTGGATTGCCAGAATGACCATTGCTGCTAATGAGGAAGCTGTACACTTCACTGCCCCATGGTAATGGCAATCTCAGGAGAGCTGGAGAATCACTGTTAGCAATTTTGCCATAGCACAGCAGACATTTTCACTGCTTGCAGCTATTGTGTGCAGTTCTTTGCAATACATAAATAAATAAAAACCAGAATCTTCCTTGTATAATGTCAATCTCCTGTATGTTTTCCAACAAGTCTCAGTTTTGTAATCCTATTAGTCTAACCTCTACTACTTCTTTCCAGACCCTAGCACTGTCTCTTCTCCCAGCATTCAAGTGCTCTCTGTTAATTTGTAATGCACAGCAGACTCTCACTGGAGAGAAGTGAAGTTTCTTCTTCTCAGATCAGGAGTTCAGAGAGAAGATTCTAGAAACATACCTGAGCCTTGTAGAGACTTCACCTTCTTCTTCAGCAATCCATCCCACATCAGCAAAGGAGGCCACTGCATCTTCTCTGAGGTGAGCTGGAATGTTTCCTTCCGTGACATGAGAAATAAGCTAAATTTTAAAGGCAAGATTAAAGGTTTTAGAGTCAATACTTTCAGCCCAAGTCACACTTATGTTACCCAATACTTCTACTGAGGCTACATGTAACTATTAACACATACATGCACAAAACACATCTGTACACTTGAAACACTTACTTCTGTCCTGTGCTCAGTCCAAAACCATTTCACTGACTTCAAACTATTCAATCCATTCTGCTGAACACAAGAGTTCATGGCTAACTACATACACCATCACATGATGCTAATGAACATTAAAAATTCAATACAAATTGTTACCTTCAAGACAAACATCAACATTCTCACACAGTTTTCTATACTAACTCAAATAGCATGTTTTAAAATTACATTCATGACCAGTAGTTAAAAAAGACATTAAGGCTGCCAATACTTCTTAAGTATTTTGCTCTAATTTAGTATTATTTTTAAAGTGAAATTCTGCTGAAGTTTCCCTTTCCCTACAGCTTCTGTATAAGAAGTACATACATTGCACAGGGGGAAAAGCAAACAAGCAAAGCAACCTCAAAACCAGGCAAAAAGCCAATTCTACCAGCTCAGTAATCACAAAGACTTTGAGTGAGAGGTAGGATGCAATCATAACATTATACATTACGTGCTAACAATCTTATTTACAACATGCCAAACAAATGGACCATTTTCCAGCATGGTTCTGGCCATTAGCTTTACAGCTGTTTGAAGCCAAAGGTGAGCAAGGCTTCAGAGACTGAAACCTTTCTTCAATTTCCAGTTAAGTGACCTGAATGGTGATTTGAAAAATTGTTTTGACTATCAATACTCACTCCACAGTCACAACTCAACAAAATGGTTTCAAATCTATTTTGAAATACTGGCTGCTTCCCCACGTGAGATGAGGGCATGTGTTCAGAGTCACTGGACTCCTGAGCAGCCTGGCATCAGTATCTCAGCAGATAAAAGCTACTGAAACAACTTTCAGTAACTTGTTCTCCTCAGTCTTTCACCTTGAGTTCCACATCTCCAATGCATATATCCCCAGCTTTTCCTTGTATTCCACAGAATCACAGAGTCGTTCAGGTGGGAAAAGCTCTCTAAGATCGTTGAGTCCAGCTGTTATCAAAGCACTACAAACAAACCCACAGCCAAATCTGCACGAGTTGTTGCAGCTGCTCAAGTGCTGCCTGTGGCCAGCAGTGGCCAAGAAGCTGGGAATACTGACCAAGATGGTGGCAGTAGGTGCCAGTCTGCAAGGGCAGTCTGCACCCAGACCATGAGCATTTAGGTCAGTTTTCAAGGCAACCCCACTCTGTAAGAGCAAACCACTATGAAATGTTAGCATTAATCTGAATTTGTAGCAGACCTGTCACAGTAGGACTGCAGCCTGGATGAGGTGAAACCATTTCAGAAGAACATCCACACATATTTTAGTAGTAGCCTCTGATACAGAAGTCTCAGGAAGAGAGAAGTTGTGGGCTTGGGGCTGTTTTTTTCCCTGGGAGTTGTTGCAAACAGCCTTAGAAATTGAGATTAGTTGCCTTCACCTCACACTCTCACTTGTATGAGAGTCTTTATCACAGCTCCCAGGAGTGCATATTGGCACCATCAGATCATTTGGAAACAACAGGGTTTTTTCCAGGTAGCATCAGCACAGATGGTAATATGTTTATCACATTAACAGTTGTGCCTAATACCATTACAGTCTGCCTCTCTTTAAAGCAGTCTAGAGAATACTATATTGCATGTTAGGATTTTTGCTGTTTGAGGCTTCCTTGGCATTTTTCTTTTTAAAATTAACAGAAATTTTCAGGACCACAGCATTTGTACTAATGTTAATAGCAATTTAAAAAATCCATAATACATTAGCCACTTTTTGCAGGTGATACAGATTTTTCTGGCAGTAATATTACCATTAAAAGATTGAAGCCACTTTTAAATAAAAGGCACTACACATACTTCAATCAAAAATAATTTTCTAAATCAACAGTAAAGAATATATTTACCACTGCCAGAATTCCAGCATAGATAAACAACTTCTAATCCAAGATTTAGTAGAAAGCCTTCTGTTATATTGTGATACAAGTTTCTTCTTAATTTTAATTCATATTTATATGTAAACAGAATCTGCTTGTTACCCCATATACAGATGTTTCTTTTCTCTATCCCTAAAAACAACAAAGCCTTCCTCAGCAGTGGAATTTGAATGTCACGTTAATGCAAGATTTTTATTTTAATTTAAAGGTGAAAAGCCAATACCCAGCTCTCAAAACCTTCACCTGCCTATTAACACCTCTGTGACTACCCTATTCCTCCTGTCAATTCCAGCAGAAAAAAACCCGAACTTCCTCTGCCAGCACCTAAAATGGAGAACAGAGTACTGAAAACAGAGACCCAGTTCTACTGGATGGCAGGAACTGAATGAATCGGTGCTGTAGCCTACTTTTCATTCTCTGGAAACTGTGTAGCTGCTTCCCCCACTTCTTCCTTCCCAGGCTTTTTGCCTGTCTTAGTGAGCATGTATGCTGCACACACAGACACGCCTGAGGGCTGCAGACCCCTCACGGATTTCTGAAGACTACACACACTGTACCGCTCTGGCACCTCTTCCTGAAGACTACACCCACTGTACTGCTCTGGCACCTTTTCCTGAAGACTACACCCACTGTACTGCTCTGGCACCTCCAGCCGGAAGGGACACATAAAGAATCGTCGAGTCCAACTCCCAAAGAAAGAGTCAGCCTCGCCAGTGTTTCCGCCCGGTTTCGAACCGGGGACCTTTCGCGTGTTAGGCGAACGTGATAACCACTACACTACGGAAACGCTGCTGGGCAGCGCGGCAGGGCAGGCTCCCTGCTCTTGTGTTTGCTCTGCTAAGTGTGAAGCACAACAGATATTTTTAAACATTTGAGGACAGAATAAAAACCTTCTTTCAAATTACTAATACATTTATGAATTAAACACTTGAAAACACTTCAAGTAAGACAAACTTGCTGTGATTTTTCAAACTAGCCCAGTAAATTCAGATGCTTGTTACGTGCATACCAATTTATCAGGAGACTTCCACTGAGTTATCAGGTATCCATCAGACAGACAGGAGAAGCATGGGACTAAAACAAAGATGCTGTAGCTGAAGGATGATATCTTGAGAGACACTACTGTAGGTTTGAATCTACCTCGGCTATACTGGTAAGGTTAATTTTATTTTCTCCTAAATACTACATAAAAATCTAAGAAACATGACACAAAAGATCTATATGAACTATTTTCATTTGTTCATGCCATATAGAGTACATAAGGTACATAAGCTCTGCCACCTCTTACTGAATATGTAAGCTGAATTTCAGTATTTAGCAGCTAATTTAAACGTTGACTATGGCAAGTTCCACAGAGTCAGTAGACTTCAAAGATCAAAACGTTTGGCTACTATTTTTTTTTTCAGACTAGCTGAACAAAGGCATGCTAGAAGGTAAGTATGGACATTACAGAAATATTCTTTCAATGAGTCTCATCCATTTATCATAAGGAAAATGCAGACCTGTGAAAAGCCTGATATTCTGGGGTTAGAAACACTGATTCCATACATGCACCCTCAGATGATGCAAGTAAGATTTGATTTGTTTTTTTAGATAGAATGACTTACAGCAAGGTTCAGCTCATGGTCCTTTCATAATAGAGCTAAAGCTGGCAAGAAAGAAAGAGGAAGAGACAGCTATAGGAAAGTGTCAGTTAAAACAGCATGAAAACGATCGAGATCTGTACTGAACTTCACTATAGAATCTTAATGCTGAGATAAAGACACAAAGAACAGATGTTAGCATCACACTTAACATGTTCAGCAGTTTATATATTAAAATGGTTTAGAGTCTGCATAAACTATATAAATTTTAATGTGTTTCAAGGCTCAAATTTTGGAATTCCTATTTTTAATTAAATCAACTCTCACAACTGTACTTCTGTTTTCAGGATCCTTTCTTTTCATCTCATACAAAGTGAATGCTTATACTTAGTGTACACACAAAGCTGAATGAATGTCTCTTTAAGAGGACTAAAAAGTCAAACATTATAATTATTTTAACAGAATCCAGACCAAAACATATTTATGTATTTATTTATTTATTTGCTTAAATACTAAAAATAATCAGGAACAGATTCTCCAGATACCTCTTACCATTCCTTGAAAGAACATAAACCAGAAATGTCTTTTTTATGTACCATATTAAGAAAAGTCAGTACTAGGCTAACTGTCTGCAAATGAGCATCATCTTCCCTTGCATGGCCTTTGCAGCACAGAAAATCAGACACACAGGATGACTTCACTACCTTTTAAATCTGAGCCACACGGAGCCTTCTTGCTGGAAACACCTACTAATTATACACTCAGAAGTTACATATTACTAATTATATAGTCAAAAGTTTAATCCAGCATGCCGTTTGTTGTCCTCATCTACACAAAACTCCACATTCCTTTATTTTTTTCATCAAACCACTAGAAATGTGAGATGGCTGTCCCAGCTCTCTCAATGTAATTTTTTAAGAGAGGCAAAATGTTAGCATGGCTTTTACTATCACACTAATAAGGCTTCAATGGTAATCTGAACTATCTGGTTTTGCTACTGTAATTTCAAGTCTAAATATTGTTCATACATTTAATTTATGATAAAGAAATTAATTTAAACATTGAAAAATTTAGCAGTGTGGAAATTACTACATCTTAAGTGTGGCAGCTGATTCCCTCCATTCATCTTTACACTCCCCACCCTTGCTCAGCCCACGAAACATTCCTCTCTCAGCTTGAATTTCAAACACTGAGTTTCTCCAATTCTATACCCACCCCCTACCCCTAACACCAGAGTTGAAGGGATTATGTGTAACAGCTTCCACTTTCCCATCTGTTCCTGAAAGACTCATTATAAAAAACATGGGTTTTCTCTTCCTTAAGCTTTTACACTTGCTCTTTACCCTACCCTTTCACCTACACAGTGCTAGCCTTGTATTTTAAACAAAAAACAAACAGGGTACTCATGTTATCTTGTAGCTAATTTTTTGATTTCTGATAAAGTTGTTTATTTTCCCAACTATTTTTAATACTGTTCATCTTTACATGCCTCTTAAGCCTAGCTTATAAATACTGCTTATAAAAAGAAGTTTCAATCATTTTTCTCTTTAATGAATTTTTTTCAACTTTCTTATTTGGAAAAAATCTGAACTGGAAGTAGAGAGAAGTTAAAAAGGCTAATTCTCCTATATCTAGTTTATCATATCCTACTTTTACAAACATTCCAGTCATGAGCAAATCCCTTTATCAGTATAGTGAGAAAGAGATTCTAAATTGCTGAGAACACCTACCTGAAAGTGAACTCTTGGACACTGTATAAGAGAGAGGTTAGTACCAATTTTTCTCACAATACTTCGAGATGAACCATAAGGCTTGCTTGACCAAAGCACCTGCATGGGAAAAATAAAGAAGCCAGCTGTTAAGGGAACTGAGTTTTGCATCATATTGTAATAGCTCTCCCTTATTCTTCTATGCCATGCTTTTGCTAAACATATTTAGTAATTTCTTTCATGCTGGAGTAGGATATAATGTTTATACACTGAATTCTGTCATAGTGAACTCCTTACATTCTATCCCCAAAGTGGCACAAACACATCATCAGTACAGTACAGCCAGGGCTGCTTAAGGTCCAGACAGACTTTGTATAAAGTCTAAAGCCAAAACAATAAATCAGGTAATGCAGAAGACTTCAGGAGCTGAAAGTATCTTCAAAAACACAATATTCAAATTTTCAAGACAATAAAGAACCTACACTCAGTGAGACACCTCTTTTTATTAGGTTTCAAGAAAAGCCAATCAATCATTAAAAATCCTTGAAGTCACATAGTTCTTAATTACTCAAAATATATTTTTTTCTTTTTTAATTAAGAGCTCTTCTAACAGGAATAATGTCTACTATTCTTAATGAAAATAAGTATCAGCTACAATAAATATGAAAATGTAACTGTGAAATTAAAGAGCAAAAGAAAATAAAATGGAGAAAACAAGACAAAATTTTTGTAAGAAAGGAACTTTGTCCCCTACCCCAAAAAAATAGATTCACCTAGAGAAAACTGCCCACAGCAGCTCAACACACCAGGCTTCATTATCACTGTTTCTACTACAATTTACATTTTCTCTGTTGTTTCAACAGGGATTAAATTTGCTTCTTTTTTTGTATTTAGTATTTACAACAGCCTTATGAAAGGAAATAAAATGGGAGTTTAATCCTAGGAGAATACTACAAAATGAGCCAGAACAGAAGCAAACACCCCACAGAGAAGTAGGAAAGATATCAGCACAGGCAAAGGCAACAAAAACAATGCAAACAACAAAAAGAATAATGAGAAGACTCTAACACAGGCTACATTGTAAGTAAACAATTAGAACATTTTATGGTAATTTTAAAAACTTGGCCAATTATGGCTCAATTATGGCTTAATTATGGCTGTAAATATGAATTTACTAGTCAGACTTTAGTTTTTAAAAGATCATAGCTTCAAGCAAACTTGATATCCTGGTACAAGGCTGCCCAACAAAGAAAACATGAAAAATCCAGGCTATTCTGGATTGGCAATGGCAATATTGCCTGTATGATGACTGTAGTGGTGCTGTGGGAGTTGCATAACACACAGCTGAATATTTGAATATACTAAGCAAAGATCACTACTCAGAGATGTTGAAGGTTCTCTTAAAAAGGGAAGTTTATGTTCCACGGTATTGATCCCCAGATTATTTCATAAACTTCACATAAACAGGGCTATTTCTAATTTCTATCCTTCCTTCCTCTGGCTTTACTGGAATGTGAAAATTTTGACAAAATAAATGTGCACTGCACATATGCTACAGTACGTCCTCACAACAGAGCTGCAACTTAGTCACAAATACACTTAGATCTACTTTTTTTCCATTCTATAAAAAATACATTCTCTTGCTTCATACACTGCTAAGCTGAACACAAATTTTTCAGTGCAGAGTAGTCTATTGATGCTGCATTTTGGTTGCCTCAACCAAGACCTCACATTTGTGCCTATCACCTGTTTGTTACATGTCTGAGCAAAGAGCAGGTAGATAGATCAGTGGCCTTCAAGAACAAGTCACTGACAAACAGCACCACAGTAATACAGTCTCATTATTCACAGATGATTCTGATTAAAGCAGAACTGTTGGCAAGAGACTCAAAGTGATGGGGCATTGGAACAAATAATGACAGTCAAAGGAAGGCTTATTAAGTTGCAGAAGTACTTCCACAGCAGCAAGACAGTCTAGACTACATGCTCTATTACCAACACAAGTGCAATGCATTTTAAACAAGCAGCAAAACTTGTTTAGCTATTGCTCAGACCACAGACAAGTTGTTGACTAGCAGTCAAAAATATTTGGTTTCCAAATGCCCTTGGGGCTCTTCAACAACAGTGGTTTGGTGCACCAAAACGCTGAATGACTCAGTTTTGGTAATACAAGACATGCCAGGACATTATTTTCAGAACACTGCATGCAAACTGTGCCACAAAGGATGCAAGTAAAATCAGTTCCCTGCTCAGCTGAGCTGAGGTCTCAGCACTGCTCTAACCAAGTTCACACAACTTCTTGTTGACTTGAAGCACTGGCTGAGCAAGTCTGCAAAATGCCACTTAGTCATACACTGCTATTGCATCAGTGCTTCGCTGTTGTCTAGAACAGCTGACATCTGGAAACATAACTGCATTATCACAAGCTTGATACAAGTAGAGAATGGGGAGAAAAAGATTAAAAACTTGTTTCTACTTAGGCTGAAATTGCTGAATTTCTAGTGTTATAATGCAACATATTCTCATACTTTGAATTTTCAAAGTTACATGGAATCTCAGATCAAAATTCAAATAAAATCCTAAAATACAGATCCTTGTTGTCAATCTTCATTTACACTGTATAAACGATTTGCTCTCCATAGAATCCCAAGACTGATAAAAGGTTCTACCATAAAAATACTGGCTAAATACTGCACATAGCTGTTAAGGAATTACACATTCTTAAAACATCAAAATACTTCAAAACTTACAGGGATTACTGCACTGAGGTCAACATTTGTACTCAAAATAGCTTCCTAAAGGTCAGTGACAGAGCAGCTGATGTGTTGCAGTTCTGTCTCTCTCTGCTCAGCATTCAAAGAAAACTCTCTATATAGTCTCCTCCAAGAGGAGAGCTAAGCAGGCCTGTTCCTCTGTTTACCCAGTAAAGAACACAGCTGCATTGCTCTCATGTACTGTTACACCTCCAGAAGAGGTAACTATAGCACAGAAGAGGTAAATGTAGCACAATTATAATCATCTCAGTTTCATGGGGCTTTTGCATCTCCAAAGCAAGAACAAGAAATAAGATTATTTTTTTAATCACTATTAAAAATAAGATGGAATTCTCCTTCAGCTTCAAAACACACACGGAAGTCCAGCATGAACAGCAGTGTTTACAAAGTAAACAGTTTATTAGAACCAGAAGGAACGGAGTAGCACATTTATTACTCAATATTTCAGTGTTCAAGTCATAAACTTGATTTTTCAGCAATGCAGAATCATCCCAGTATTGAGCATACCTAAAATGTTCTTCTAGATAAGCACAAACTAAAACACATGAAGTGATTGCTATACCTTATTTTCTGAAAACATAAAGGAAGTTTGAAACACTTACTGATTCCATATTCAATCCAATTTGTTCAAAAGCCTTCCTAATTAAGCGCTTCAGCCAGCAAATCATCAGGACTGGAAAAGGCCTTTCCGAACTTGGATTTAAGCCTTCCAAACCTACAAGGCTGCCAAGGTTCCATAGTAGTTCTGAAATGAGACACATAAGAATTTTAGATGCATGTTGTGGAACATGTACAGAAGTAAACTGTTAGATTCCAAAAAAAACCAAGTTTTAGATACAAGACATATTAGATGACACCAATACCTTGTACTGCAAAGCAAAGGTGTCCAGAAGGCATCTGAACAGGTACTTAATACAGGTAACAATGACTTTTTAGTAGTGTAGTATTTATAGAACCATAGAATGGTTTGAGTTGGAAGGGAGCTCAAAAGTCATCCAGTTCCAACCCTCCTGCCATCTACAGGGACATCTTCCACTATCAGGTTGGCACAGGGCCCCATCCAGCCCGGCCGTGAAAACTTCCAGGAATGGGGCATCCACAATATTTTTCAATAACCTGTTTCTGTGCAGCAGCACCCTCGTGGTGGTACATATCTAATCCAAACCTATCCTCTCTCAGTTCAAAGCCACTGCCCCTTGTCCTATCACTACATGCCCCCGCAAAAAGTCCCTCTCTAGCTCTCTTGTAGTCCCCTTCAGGTACTGGAAAGAAATCTAAGCTGTTGTAAAGTTAACAATTAAAAAGTTGGTGAAATGACTGCTCACTTGAGCTTGGACAGATGATGGCGTTCAACAACTCTAAGTGAGCATCAAGCCCTATGGAATGCCTGCAGATGGGGATTAGCACTAAGACTGAAGTGCCATACTCATATCTAAAACTCATTTCTATGCAGGAACAGACTGCAGAAATCTGATCACCTCTCCTGACTCACATTCTCTGACAGCTTTGTTGTTCCTTCCTTTTTCCTACAACTAAGGAGAGAAAGGAAACATGGAAAAATGACTAATGCAGGAAAATGACATGAAATACTGTAGATGTAGGACATGAAAATATTCAAGCAGTTTATAAGATTAGACATTTCAAATTTTGTCTATTTATATACACTTCCATCCACCTGACTCAAGATGGTTTTATTGCTCCTCTAGTGAAAATAGTATACTTTTTCTTTAACTGTGTTCTACACCAGTCATAACCTGCACACCACTGACAAGTGTATGCCACCAAAGCCAGGAAAGGAAGCCACAGACTTGGGTTTACATTTCTTTTGTGTAGCAGGCTGGAAACAACACTCTGTTGATCCACCCTGAGCAATGTATTTGTAATATGAACAGCGGTGTTGCTGCAGTCACTCTATATACAGACAGGGATGACTAAAGCAATGCAGCAGCAAGGAACTGGTACTTGGGAAGTTTGAAAGTCAGGAGATGGAAAAGCCCGGCTGTTTGGAGAAGCCAAACAAGCCCTACAGTTAAACCATCATTGTTTCCATTACAAATTTTTTTCAACAGTTTACAGTTCCTTAGTAATAACATACCTCTTGTGGAAACTTGGCAGAAACAGTACAATCTTACAGTTATCTTTTTTTAGACAGGTTTAAAAGACAGTTGATATTAGTTTCTCATCATCACAGGATCTTCTTTTGTTTGTGACTAAGCTCAGAAGAAACTATCAATCTACACCAAGAGATTAGAATGAAAATGGCAACTGTTATAGGAAAAACAATAGGGAAGAATAATGGGCTAGCTACCAAACAGCCATGAATAGAAGCTACACTCATTCATAGTAAATAAATAAGTCATGGACTTCTTTATGGAATGCTGGAGAAGTCTGTTAGAGAAGCATAACCATCTACTTGATCTATTATTCTTTTAGGTATCTGTTTTTCTTCCCTTACACAACCCACTGTATGGATCTTGGATCTCACTGCACCTGCAGTGTTCTTAAAACAGGAAGAATACAATGCCCCACACTGGATTTGGCATCATATCTGGCACTGTAGCATGCAGTGACATAAAAGAGAGGAATGCTCCTTTAAAAGGGGAAACCTGTTCCAGAGATGTGATTACATGTGACATACTCCACCTCATTCCAAAGTCCAGACTTGTTCAACAAGCAGCGTGGAAATCAAAGGAGGAAAAAAGAAAGGTGCATCAAGACAAATTCAAACAAAAGAAAAAGGTAGGGTACAAAAAAGTACAAAACTTGTAATAGTTTTGCTGAGCAACTGCAAAGATAGGGCTGGCTGAGAAAGGCAAGTGATAGGACTGACAGGAATGACTGCATCCTGATACATTGGTCTTTCAGCCAGCTCATAGGTTTAAAAGAAGTCAGAGTCATGTTTCCTTCCAGGCAGAGAAGAAAATGTATGATTTTGTTCCTGATTAAATGAGAGGTCCAAGTCTCTAACAATAAAGACAATTTGGACAGAAGTGAAAAGTGAGTGTTAGAACTTCCTCCAATGAAATCAGAGCAGGTCTAGAAAGTTTCCAAGAATTTAAGAAACTTAAAGGCAAACAGATAAAAGAACAACACAAAAACTGACAAGATAACCAATTAAAAGCACAAAACCAGATGTAGAAAAAGAGTAGCACAATATGAGGATGACAGAATAGTATAAATATGAAGTAGTAAGCTAAAAAAGGCAAGCTACAAAATGGGTTCCATCTTACAGGCATTAAAAAGTCCTACATGTATTAGCAGTAAGAGGCAAGAGAGACAACCATGATGCAACAGGAAAGAAAGCAGTGTGTGATTTGGATAGTCAGTGTGTGTTCAGTGTTTTCACCTGACAATGGCAGGTAAGACAGACAGGTGTTAGCACCTATTACAGACAAGGCTGAGAACTTATAAGCATCCAGGACACCAGTATCTAGTGAATTTCACCTTGCAAAGTTCAGAAACTTGTCAAAGCAATTTTTGTAATATTGATAATTAATTTCAGAAACTTGGTCAATGGGATTCAAATCCCCAGGAATAAAAGAAGGAGCACGATGACACAAAGCACTGGAAACAGTCCAAAACACTTATCCTGCCCTAAAATATTAAGATAATCCTTTATAATTCCAGGTTCCAAGAGTTTGATGACTGAACACAAAAGAGCATTCATTCAACAAAACAACTACTTCAGTAAAACAAATATTTATAGTTCATTTTGTAAGTTACTGTTTCCTCTGTAATCTAAATACTTAAAGTATTTGAGAGTGGGGTCATCAGCACCTTGCTCTCATCAATGACCTGTCTGTTCTTTCAGAAGAAAGTGACTGAAATCAATCTGTAAGAGCACAGAGTACCACCCAATTCCTGGATTAGCTTCCTTAGTTTGTGGCACTAAGGAAAACCATCATGTCTGAACAACCTCCAGTTGATCTGTTATCTAAAAGAAAAATGCTTCTAAATATATTTTTATAAGATTATGAGTTTACAGAATTATCTCCAGGCAAATTAATACTTATTTCTTTCAGACTATGTTGCACTATACCTTTCTTCACAAAACTCAACTATTTCACAATTGGTTTATGTGCCAAGAACAGACAGGGTTCATTCCAAAACAAACTGCTGGACAGCAAGAATGAAATCATTACTAAATTCTTCTCTCATGCTCTGTATACATGCCATTTTCAGAAGCAGAAGTTAAATGTTTATTGCTTTTAGTAAACAGGATAATACCTCTTTTAAAATATTGATCTTTGTGGTATTTATCCTCCTCTCTCTTCTTGGTGCTACCTACAGTAAAGAGTTAAATTCCCCACAAATTTCCATAACTCAATTACTACAATGAAGAGCCCTGAGTGATAGTAATATTGCCATAAAAAATGTCCTTCTGCTCTGCTTCAGCAAAACTATTGCAAGGGTGAGCAGCAGTCATAGACAAGATTACCAAGATGTCCAAAGAGCAGTACCATAGAGAATTACATTTCACTGCATAAAGCATGAAGGGGTTGGAATTTCCTGGGCTCATTTCAATGAAACCCAGAAATTAGCAATGCTGAAGAACTTTCTTACTGATAGGGAAATATGGAGGAATTCATTGGTTTAGAAATGAGGAGGTCTACATTTCCAAGCCCCCTGGAGCTTGGTTGCCCCTACTTTTCCCAACCACTTTTGCAGGCCCTGTTCAATATTCTCATATGAAACATCAAGTCAGCAAAGCTGAGAGATAATACCACTTATAAATGACAAAAAGTTCATTAAATAAATATAAAAGCTCTGGAATCTCTACACATAAGGTGTAATACCCAGTAAATATGAACAGAAGCCTTTTGCCAGGCTTTTTAGTGAGTCCTGCACACGAAAGATTAAAAGAAAATCAGATGCAACTGCTTTCAATTTGAAATTCTTCTATGAGTTTTTGCAATGTTGCATTAATCCAAGTCCCCTTCAGAGCACGAGTTCTTGCTCTCATTCACTTAAGGTCCACGCAAACATAAAAGAGAACGACTTAATGGGATTGATGGAGCAGATTAGCCTTAACAAAGAATAAACAAAGGTATGAAATCTGAAAAATGAAAGGTGTAGTCTCTAAATTCAAAAGGCATAACTTTAAGAAGTATAAAATTTTCAAAGAAGCA